>JAVKPL010005547.1:0-104989 GCA_032173675.1 Gastrolobium villosum
GTTCAAAGCATAATAAATAAATTGAGTTCCATCTAACTCAACTACTTAAAAGATTTAGAATGGGAATGGGAATTAGAATGGGAATTCTTCAATAACTCCAGTATAGGCTTGACTCCGATCCGTCTCCGACCTTCAAGAAAATGAACTGGGTGTTTCTCCGCGTTCCTTCTGCCTCCAAGTACTAAGAATTTTCAAAAGCTCCCTAATTCCGCCCCAACTTGTGTTTTTAAGAAAAAAGAATCCGTGCCATAGGTGGATAATTCAAGTGGGCCTAAGTTGGTACATTCGGGGCACTTAAGCCCGCATTTGGGCGTTTAAGCCTTGAAGATTATGCCTGCATTTTTCACGTGGCGCACTGATGGGAGCTTAAGCGTGCACTTTGAATCAGAATTTTTATTTGTACCGCGCTTAAGCACTGAGTTGGGGGCTTAAGTGCTCTCAAGAAGTGGCTTTTGGCTCTTTTGGAGTTCTTGGGAGCTTAAGCCCCAGATTGGAGGCTTAAGCCTCCACTTCAAGAATTTGATTTTCTTCATTTTTCTTCAAATATAATCTTCATATCTCTAATTCTTGATCACCATCTCTCCAAACTTTATATTTGCATCCATTTAACATCAATTCCCTTCAAAATAAGCAAATATACATTATTTCAGTCATAATTCACAAAGTTCATGTTTTTTGTCAATAAACCCTAATTTTCACTTATTTAACTTGATTATTCATGTAAATTTAGTCTATAAAACTAGATAAACTAAAGGTTTATCACCACGGAATCAAATGCCATGTACTAGGCATAAAATCACCAATCAAAGTGTGCTAATCAAGTTCCATGGTTTCCACCAGTTCTTGAACAATCAAAGGTGGTTTGCTTGCTCCAATCCTACTAACACAATGGACATATTCAATCATCCAGTTCACTAATTACTCAAAATGTTAGAACATTCACAAGCTCAGGCATGAATTTTCTAATATATTAACAATAACCAAATGATTATCGAAACTCATTTCTATTGTTTATTTATCACTTCTAATAACTTTTACAAAGGAGTCAAGCATCAATCCAACTCAAGCTCCCCACCCACAAAGCACTATTCACATCTTTTCATATTTTACAGTCTCAATGAAAGCTAGGTTTAAGGGGTGGAAACTTATAACAAATGGTCACACAACCAAGGAATAAGTGCTCTCAAAGCTCCCAAGGAGTGAAATGCCCTCAAACCCCAATCTTCAAGGGGTTCGAAATCTTTGGAAGGAAAGATCTCTCTCCATAAACCTTCCCACTCCAAAGCAAGCTTGGATTCACAATAAAGGGAAGATTCTAAGTGGTTTCGGCTTTGAAATAGTTAGATTTTGTTAAGAAATGGGAAAGTTAGGGTTTGCTCCTCAAATGGTTTCACTCTTTCTCCCTCCCTCTATTTCACGCCTTGGAAGAAGAAAAAATGAGGAAAGTGGGGCAGACTTTGTGTCTCTTTCACTTAATAGTTAAGTTTCGTTCAACCGGGTAAACACTCATCTATCTATTCACCAACATTCACTTCCAAACTTTATCAAATGGACTAAAATATTTTTACACTGATATTTCCAGTTTTACTTCTACATTCTGGGTACTTTGACTACACTCATTTTTACCCTGAAAATCTCATTGACTGTACTTTTATCTCAAAAGTGACCCTAGTTTATTTACTTAGGCCTCTTTCTTAATTCAAACCACTAATAGATGCTTAGTTACTTAATTACATGTAATTTACTAATTAATCAGGTTTGGGATATTATATAAACCTTGCACGTTAATGATCTTTTGAACTTCAAGTTCAGTCATACTTGTATGTGGATCAAGATAATTCAATTGATTTTCTTTCCAGAAAATTTCTCAAGATTCTAGTTTTCTCCCCCTAATGTCGGGAAATGTCCCTCATAAAATACACAATCAGCAAATCAGGCAGTAAACAAGTCACCCATCAAGGGTTACAAGTATTTAGTTATAGACAATATCACATAACCCAAGTATTTAATTATATATATTTAATGTTAGATGAATTGTAATGGTACATACTTGGACCACACTATACTGGAAGAGAGGCCCTGCTCTGATACCACTTGTAACGCCCGGCCGTTTGCAGATTCAATGACTATCTCCACATATTAACACGAGACTTTTTAGCGTGCTTTGTTCTCACTCACACACTTCCTGGGAAACTTCTCAGGAGGTCACCCATCACAGAATTTCTCCAAGTCAAGCACATTTCACTATGAAGTTCTTCTGTTAGTGGACGCATCTTGTTAGTATAGGTAGTACTAATTAATTCTTATAAGCTATCATCAACTGTACAGTCCTATACCTGCACAGTGTCTGAAATCCTTCTCTTTCGGGTATTGATTCGATTCATTCTTGTACCCCTCGTTGGAAGCCTTACAGGATCCGCTCCTTAGTTATGCCCTTTCGCACCGGCGATCACTCCCTGACTTGTCAGCGCTCAGGATTTTACAGTGAATGTGCCTAAGAAAGCACGCTAAACACAAAAATCAGGGTAGATAAAGAGAAGCACTTGATTCTCAATTTCAATTACAAAAAATCTAAAAATTTAGCTCTTAACAATAAGGTCTTAGATATTCTTTCATAAACAAATTACAACTATATTAGAATAAAATAATCCTAAAAAATAAAAGCTTAAAAATAATTTTTTACAATTTAATTAACATTGAATACAACTAAAATGAGAAAATAATTAAAATTAAATTAACTTAATAATTGAAAGACTGCAAAAAGGAATCTGAATCAATTTTAAATATTGGTCTTCTCATGTAAGTCAACTTTAGGTGCATCACCCTTTTCTAGTGGGAAAAAATTCAACCAAGAATATGTTTCTTCTTCATTGATAGTAACCAAAGGTGGAAAGTATCTATGGCGCAACACTTGTTTAAATGTATCAAATGTTTATCGTTCGATTCATTACAAAAGTTTAGCACGACACCATATATAACAAAATTCTACGATGCCAAATTAGGCTCAACACCATTTGGAATCATCAACCTGAAGATCTTGGATACCATTGTTTGTTTTACCCCTCTATGAAAGCCCGGATATCGAATTGTCCCAAATTAACACATTTGGATCCAAGTAATTTTCTTAAAATTGCATAGCATGAAACCCAATGAGAAACATGTTGCCTCATTTGTAATGCCATATCGAGTGTTTACAAAAAACAACAACATTTATTTAGCCATCAAGATTTTCTCAATTATCTCATCAAATACCTTGCATTTTTTTTTTGGATTACAGAAGAAAGAAAAAACAACAAAACAAACTACAGATGAACTATCCTGGGCTCCGATAAGCCTTGCAGGTCCTTTAGGAGAACCTTTTTACAGTCAAAAGGGGGAGTATCAACCCAGCCAGTCCCCTATGCAGAGGACTTTCCGTGAGATGCCATCCAGTCTGCCACTTTGTTACCCTCTATGTGGACATGAGACACTTCCACTCTCCAAGGTCTTCTAATCAAAGATCTAATCTCCCTAATTAAGTGGTAGAAGGGGGCCTCAGTAGGAGGGTCCCTTTCTTCAGTAATTAGTTGATTAGCCATAGAAGAGTCTCCTTCTAAAATTAGTTGCCTAATGTTATGCTCCCAGGCCCACTCAAGACCTGTAAAATAACCCCAAAGTTCAGCTAGGAGGGCATTACCTTGCCCAAGGTTTCTCGAGAAGCCAATTATCCAACTGCCCTCCCAATCTCTGATGACCCCACCACATCTCATGTTGGAACCATCAACCTTGCAAGCACCATAAGTATTCAACTTTAGCCAGCCAACAATGGGGAAATTCCATTTTACCTGCACCTCTCTGGCCTGTTCAGGATTCAGCCCCGCAGCTAGGAGGGTACCTTCATCTTGTTCAAAACTCCTAATGATGCAGATGGCCTGGTGACAAACATCTTGGGGCTTCAAGCTGGTTAAGTTAAAAACCAAATTGTTCCTCTCTCTCCACATTAGCCAGCAGAGGACTCCAAAAGCTACTCTCCACTTCTTGTTTCTGTTGCTTCTATTCAAGTTCTTCTCTAACCAGTCTTCCATGTTGCCATTGGAGAAGAAATTAGTCACATAACCATTCAACCAGACATTCCACACCTGCACAGCCCAAGAGCAGTTCTGGAAAACATGGAAACAGTCTTCCATAGGAGCATTACATCTAGGACAATTAGCATCATCAGTCATATGTCTCCTAACCCTTTCAAAATTAGTTAGAAGTTTGCCTCCAATCAAAAGCCAGAGAAAGGTTTTGATTCGTTGTGGGCCTTCCCAATCCCAAGCTAATCTCCAAGCTCTGGGATTAGTCCTAGCTCTCTGCTGGGAAATAGCACCATAAGCAGATTTAACGGAAAAAATCCCTGAGTTTGAGCTGCACTAGATCACCCTATCTTCTTCTTCTGTATTGGATGGGGGTTTCACATTAACCACAGCAGCAATAGCTCTCTGATTTAAGTACTTCCCCATAAAACTCCAATCTCACTCCCCTTCCTGGTTCACACAATCAGAAACTCTCCAATTCATAACTTCCACAGGTATGTCTCGGTTGATCTCTTCAATTAGTCTACCATTGTTAGGGAGCCAATTATCCAAACAAAAATCAGTGCTCTTCCCATTACCCAAAATAATTCTAGACCCATTTTTAACAGCATCCCAAACTCTAGCAATGCCTCTCCAAGTATTCGATGTATTGCTGGATTTGTTGATTTGGGGAATAAGATCCTTCCCCACTTTATATTTACTCCTGAAAACCCTTACCCATAGATCCTCTTTCCTGGTGATTAAGTTGTGGCCAAGCTTCATAGAGAAGGCTTTATTTACAAATTTCTGGTCTCTCAGCCCCAAGCCTCCCTCTTTTTTAGGAAGACAGACTATATCCCAGCTGACCAAGTGAGATTTCCTCTGGTTACTGGTGGATCCCCATATGAAATTCCTTATTATCTTTTCAATATAATTACAGACACTGTTAGGAAGAAGGGCTGTCTGCATAGTGTAGGCTGGCATGGCTTCAAGCACTGATTTAGCAAGGGTAGCTCTTCCTGCCAAAGATAGAGAGGTTTGCTTCCAAGAAGACAGTCTCCTTTTGACTCTCTCAATCACATACCTGAAGGAGCTCTTAGAGGTTCTCCTATGATGAAGGGGGACCCCCAAATACTTACCAAGATCAGAAGTCATTCCAATACCAAGGCAGGAACTAATTTCTGAAGCTCTTGTCTAGTTGACATTTTTGGAGAAGAAGATCCTAGTCTTTTCTCCACTAATCTTCTGGCCAGAGGCTTCACTAAAGACCTTCAAAACTTGGTTTATAGTATGGGCTTGGTCCAAAGAGGCTTCAGCACACAGAATTATATTATCTGTAAAAAATAAGTGAGAAATAGGGGGGCCTCCTTAGAAAGACAAACCGGTTTCTAAGCCTTAACATCCACTGCTACTTGGATAAGGTGAGCCAATCTCTCCATACAAAGAACAAACAAAAAAGGGGAAATTGGATCCCCTTGCCGAATACCTCTGCCAAGCCAGAAATCTTTGGTTTTGGAACCATTCCATAGAACATTCATCGATGTGGTTGAGATGCATTTAAGAATAAGGTCCCTGATCTTGCTGGGGAAGTTCATATCAGTCAAAGTTTCAGCTACAAACTTCCAGCTAAGCCTGTCATAGGCCTTCTCCAAGTCTACCTTCATCATCATCCAACCTTTTTTTCCTTTTTTGTTACGCATAGAATGAATCACCTCCTGGGCTATAATAATATTGTCAGCCCCTTGCCTACCTTTTATAAAACTGCATTGGTTAGGGGAGACAACCTTGGGCATTACATCCTTGAGTCTATCTATAATTAATTTGGTAATGGTCTTATACACCACATTACAAAGGCTGATTGGCCTAAAGTCCTTCATGGTTTCAGGGCTATCCTTTTTCGGAATGAGGCACACCAGGGTACTATTGATCTCCTTAACTTTTTCTGGGTTTTCAAAAATATCAGTCACCAGGTTGCAAACTGAATCTCCCACTTTTCCCATTGACTTTGAAAGAAGATGGCTTGAGGTCCATCAGGGCCAGGAGCTTTGAACTTCCCCATCCTGAAAATGATCTTCCTTATATCCTCCTTAATTGGGTTTTTCGCCAGACACTCCAAATCCTTCTCTGTAAATGGGGGAAAAGCCCCCTTAATAGGAAAGTCTGAGCAATCTTCCTCAAACTTATACAACTTACTGAAGTATTCAGTAGCCATATTCACCAGCAGGTCAGGTTCAGCCACCCAATCCCCCTGCTCATCCTTCAGGGTAACTATTTTATTGTGTCTTCTCCGGGCAACAGTTGAAGAGTGGAAGAATTTGGTATTCCTGTCCCCGAACTTAAGCCATTGCCCCCTAGCTCTTTGAAACCACACCACCTCTTCTTTCAGGAAGATGGAATGGAGCTTCTTCCAAAGATTTTGTTGCAATAAATCCGTATTATGGTCATAACCACCATTTTTGTAATTATCCAACCCTCTAAGCCTAGCATACAGGACATTTTTCCTCTGGATATCTTTTTTAAAAACATCATGATGCCAAGCTTTAGCTTCAGTTTCAAATCTATCTCGACACTTACTCCAATCAATGTTATTCTGCCAAACCCTATCCACAATCTCCCCAAAGCTGTCTTCAGTAAGCCAAGCAGCAAGAAATCTGAAAGGCTTGTTCTTACTATGCTGTGCAAATTCTTCTCATTAATCACTAATAAGGGCCTATGATTAGAATCAAAATGGGGAAGGTGAGACACAATCCTGTCAGGCCAGGCTATGTCCTAACTCTCATTTGAACAAACTCTATCCAGCCTCTCTTGCAGTTTCCCTCTTCACCAAGTAAAATTAGGACCTTTATAACCAATGTCATTGATGTCACACGAATTCATACAACTTTGCATGTCGAGAATGCTGTCCCCACAAATACCCTTACCCCCGATTTTTTCGGACTGGTTCAAAACAGTGTTGAAATCCCCCATGAGGATCCAAGGACCATCAATATCATTAGCAATTAATTCTAGCTCAATCCAAAGAGTTTTTCTTTCTGTTCTTCTAGGACTAGCATAAATAAAAGTAACCATGTCAGTTTTCCTCTCTTCTAAGTAGAGGACTTTAGTATGAACAAACTGTTGGTGAGAGGATATAATTTCCACCTTCACCTTTCTATCATCCCAGAGAATCCAAATGCCACCTTTGAAACCTCTAACTTCCTCCAAATGGAATCCAGAAAAACCCAGCTTTTTTGCAATGCTATTACCTTTGGCACCACTCATTTTTGTCTCAAAAAGAGCCAGCATACTAATATGGAACCTATACTTCAGATCTTTGATCAGTGCTGGGAATCCCTTTTTCCCCACTCCTCTACAGTTCCAAGCACAGATAAACATAAGAAAATTTTTAACTATGTACACACAGCCCAAACAGGCTTTACTTTAGGTTGGAGTGATGAACTTCTCCTAACTTGTCCAAGCCTTTCTCCAAAGCCCAACCATCCTGTCCTGAATTAGGATTGCTAGGTAGGACTAGATAATCTTTTATTTTCTTTCTATCAGAGCTAGGGTTATACATACCTGAGTTATCAGCAATAAGAGACACGGGCTCCTTCCTTTTGATCTTTTTCTTCTTCTTTTTCTCCACTTTGTGAGGACCTCCTAAGACTGAGTTGGGGGATTGATTTTCTCTCCCTGGGGGTTTAGTATCATGTTTTGTTGTTGTGGAGCTTCTTTGCCCTAGAGCACCTGATGTGGATTTCAGTTCCTTCCCTGGAGTTATACAACTCTCTTCTTCATCTAAGATCATACTGGATGGGCTTGAAGCCTTCCTGCTTCCCTCCTTGGCCTTGACAGGAGCAATTCCTTCACCCACCTTAATCCCCTCAGCAGTTTCGCTCCTCTCCACCACTGGACACACATTGTCCTCATTATATTGCTCCACTTCCAAGGCGGTAAAGCCTCTTGTAGGAACTTCTTTCTCAAGGGTCACCGACTTTGGGGGGTGAGAATTCACCTTAGGGGTTGCCCCTCCTCCACCATTGGTATAATTCCTCTGGTTGGGTTTGCCACTTCTCCCTTTGGGTTTTCGCTGGACTACCATCCAATTTCCAAAGGCATCATCTTCTTCTCGAGGCTGAGTTGTTATACCTGCCATTGATTCCTTCTGTTTCCCGTGATTAGACAGCACTACAGGAAAAGTCGCGAATAGCAAGGGAAATTTGCGAGGGAAATATTCCCTTGCAAACTGCGACGGAATTTGCAAGGGAAAAACAATTGCGAGGGAAAATAGGCAAGACTTCCGTTACTCCATTGCCGTCGCAGAATCCCTTGCAGTTCGGTCGCAATTCCCTCGCAATTTGCAAGGGAAATTCGATCCCTCACAAGAATTAGAAGTCTGTGATGGAAACAGCGAAGGAAAAAATTGGCGACGGAAGTTCCCTCGCAAAATTTAGAATCTGAATATTGCAACTGAAATTTCATAATTTCCCTCACAACTTCCCTTGCAAATTGCGAGGAAAAATATTCCCTGGCAATTTGCGAGGGAATATTTTCACTCGCAATTTGCGAGGGAATATTTTCACTCGCAATTTGCGAGGGAATATTTTCCCTCGCAATTTGTGAGGGAATATTTATTTTCCCTCGCTAATTGTGAGAGAACATTTTCCCTGGCAAATTGCGAAGGAAAGAAGGAATATATTCCCTCACAAAATTCAAAAATAATATATAAATCAAATTTAAGAGGGACAAGGGCATAAATTGTTCGCCACATCATGCGTATGGAAAAAATCATTAAATATGCATCTTTATGGCAGACATTGAGTGCATGTAGTGACAGTAGTGCCTATGTTAGCTAGTCATAGGAAAGATAAGACTCTGTTGATATTTAAAGTGTGTGTAAAAATTGTTCAATAATGAGAAGCAGAGAAAAATGTCTGAAAGATTCCTGTTTCAACCACCTCGTCGTAATCACTGTGCAAATTAAATGAAAAGTGACACATGCTTCCGATGCCACAAAAAGGGCATTATTTGTTTTTTCTATGATGGTTTATGTCATGTTTTACATGTCCACATGTGTGCTAGTTTTTCTTTACTTGCAGGAAAATTATCAAAAACTTGAAGATGAGAGGTCCACACAGGCGGCGACAGACTGTCAATTCAGCTCCTCCTATTCCGATAATGGGAACATGTTGGTTACAGCTGCAGGTGGATTCAACAAGAAAGGAAGGGTGGTTGGGCTGGGAGGATATGCTAGCCGACTGAAGCCTAGTAAGCGGCCCTCTACCCAGGTTGACGGTGTTTCTGCTGGTAAACTCAATGCATAGTTAATTCTTTTATATTTTCAATCTTTATTCTATTAATATTTTATTTTAAATATTTAACTTACTGCTTTATAATAATGTATTTGCAGATGAGCTTAAAAGGATGAGGGTGTCCCACTCCCAGATTCAGGAGCAATTGCATGCTACGACGGAGGAATTGCATGCTACGAAAGAGCAAGTAACTCAGCAAGCAGAATTTATGAAGCAGCAAGCTGACATTATGAAACAAATGCAGGAACAACTCCGATTTTTAATGCAGGACAAGGAAGCCAACTGCAACAAGTCGAAGGGACCGGCGCCGGATGATGACCCTGATGATGATGATGACTTTGCTAGGACTTTAGAGGCATACTAGTTGTTTATATGTTTTACTTCTTTTAGGACTTCAGAGATATATCAGATATTTTTTGTATGTTTTATTTTGTTTAGAACTTTAGACACATTTTATTTGTAGATTTGATGGCTGTTGTTGTTCACTTTTGCTAATATACTATTTAATTTTAATTATTTATCCAGTATTTTTTTGGATTTTTGTTGCTAAATTTATGTTCATTTGGAATCCTTGTTGTTTACAGGAAAATTAACAAAATTTAATACATTTTTTTATTTTAATTCCAGAATTTGTGACGAAAATTTTGAAAATTCCCTTGCAAAATTCGTAGCATTTTGCGAGGGAAAATAAAAATGTTCCCTTGCAAAATTCGTAGCATTTTGCGAGGGAAAATAAAAATATTCCCTTGCAAATTTTGCAGCGGAAATTTAATACATCCCTTGCAAATTCTGCTACGGACTTTTGCGAAGGAAATTATACTCGAAATTTTCGTCGCAATCTGCGAGGGAAAAACACTGTAGATAGGTGTGTTGTTTGCGAGGGAAATTTACTTTTTTGCAAGGGAACTTTTCCGTAGCAATTTGCAAGGGAATTTTCATATGACAAATTTCCCTTGCAAATCTATTTGCGACGAGGGTCTTAGCGAGGGACGGTGTTCCCTCGCAAATTCCGTTGCAGATAGTTTTTGCAAGGGAATTTGGCTGTTTTGCAAGGGAATTTGTCCCTTGCTGATTGTGAATTTTCTAGTAGTGCACTGCACTTTCCTCGGCACACTTAGTAGGCACACCAACCATACACTAGTCTTTTCTATGGCCATACAGGCCACATCTGAAGCAAATAAGGTGAAGCCCCTCATATCCCACATGATAAGTTTTCTCTCATATATAAAATTTTGACAAAATACTCTTTCTGAGGTCAATCTCCACATAGATTCTCGCGAACCTTGCCCTATCTGTGACAGCTATCTCTCCAGATTCATTCTTCCTCAAGGAGTTCCTATCCACCTTCAGGGTCCTCCCGGAAATATTCCCTATTCTCCACAAGTGGTGATCAGAGTATAGTTCTATGGGAAGACCAGGAATTCTAGCCCAGACTACCACTTTTCTAAATTCCTCATCATAAGGGTCAAAAAGTGGCCTCCACCTTTGAACAATAACATAGTGGTCCGTGACAATCCACGGTCCTTCTTCTAGGACATGCAAATAGTCTTGATCCTCCTTGAATCTCAACAGAAGGAACCCATTGTCCAGCTCAATGAGTTCATAGCTACCCACTAAGTTCCACAGCCTCAGAAGTCTTGCCATGAGAAATCTGGTGGCCAGCCGTTTCCCCATTAGCTTGATAATCAGCGCTTTCCTCCACTGCATACAGTCCCTTCTGTGTTGGGCTTTTGAGAATCGGTAGGTGGGGCAGAGAGGGTCATCCGTCTCCTCCACCCCCAACATCTCTTCTTCCTCCTCTTCTCTCCCAAGCTAAGCTTTCCAATCATCCTCCTCACAGTCCGAGTTTCCCCCCTCTCCATTCAACCTAAGCAGCTTATCCTTGTAGGAAACAGTTTTCTTTCGAGCACCACTTACCCGAGTATGCAGGTTCTCTTCAATCGTTGGAACTGAAGATGACAGGGGAGCATTTAGGTGCTTTGAATCCCCACCATTCTCTGCCATGTCGTCATCCATATTCGCGTCTTCCAGTGTATCTCCTTTCAGCTTTTTCCCACACCGACCAGTCGTTTCCTCCTCAGTTATTCCCCTTTCCCTCGTTCCTTTACCCCCGTCTCCTTCCATGGGAAGTTGTACCAAATCTAAATCTGCCATAGAGCTTGGCTCTCTGTCTCAAACCCTCAGAAACCCTAGCAGACAGAAAGAGATCGTCACGTGTCGGCACTCTCTTCATTTTTTTATAATTAATGTTGATATCAAATACCTTGCGTTAATCCTATACTCTAACGCCCTTGGAGATTCAATAATAGACATGGCCACAAGCTTTAAGAGAATTTAGAATCTCATGTACAATTAGAGCCGGCAAAACGGGCTCGGATCGGTGAGCCAACTCGCCCAATTCGCCAAACGGAGTGGGGCGGGGCGGGGCGGGATGAGTTTTTCAACTCATCTCAAAAGTGGGGCAGGGCGGGTTAATTTTTTGGCGGGTTGATGGCGGGCCGAGGCGAGTCAGTGTAAAATAGGTTCGAGCTGGTGGGCCAACCCGCCAAACGGGGCGGGGCGGGCCGCCTACTTTGCCACCTCTATATACAATGTTAGGCTTTAGCCCTTAGGTCATTTTCATGTCAAGGAACATGACAAGAATGTGTTCTCCATCCTATGGTTCTCCACTAGAGTAATCAGAGTCATATTATACATTAGACTTATTATAGTCAGGATTGTCATCATTGTCATGATTATCAACAAGCATCATAACTTTCTCATTTGGACAATCAATAGCAACATACCAAAATGATGAATTTGGAATGTCAACCTGCATCTCGATATTTGGAGAAGAGTATTGGTTTAAAGTCATACTTCCTTATTAAGTCCCAGTTCATAAGCCTTTCCCTTTCTTTGTCATTTGATGAATCCTCCATTTTCTAGTCCTTTGAGTTAAGTGCCTAAACACGGTTACACAAGTTGTCACTTTGAATCCTTGATATACTTTCTTTGTGCTTGTGCAAGTCGTTACTCCAACTTTTGGATTCATTTTTTAAGCACTAGTTGTTTCAATTTCTAGATATCTCTCATGAATTTTTCTTTCTTTGTTTTCTTTTCTGTGTAAATGGATCTTTTTGACGCAATTGTTCATATTCTAACTATACCACTAGGATCCCACCGTCTACGACTGCCACAAATCTATTCAGCAATTGGTGAAAGCTAACCTGAGCTCTACAGTGGCAGACCTAGATCTTTTATTATGGAGAGTGAAAATAAAAAATATCATATTATAAATAAAAATACTTAAATAATATGATATAGTAGATGATGAAAATATTGGTGAATTTCATATTAAACTTCATATGAATTACAACTAAGCTTTCACTATTTATATTAGTAGTGAACAGCCAAAGAAGATGAAAGATGAAAAGATACATCAGCAAAGCTAACCAACTATCCTAACTAACTCCATAACAAAATAAAAAACTATCCTAACTGCCTATCAGAATATACTATCTTGTGTCCATGCTTATACTTGAGTCAGTGTTACTGTTGTTTGAGTGTGAGTATATTAACATCCCCCCGCAAGCTGGACTATAAATGTCTATAAGTCCTAGCTTGGAAACAGCAGCTTGAAACGGACTGGCATGTAAAGCCTTAGTGAATATATCGGCTATCTGTCTGGAAGATGAAATCGGCAACAAATGAATGAGACCATTGAGAATCCTTTCACGAACCACATGACAATCCAATTCCACATGCTTAGTTCGTTCATGAAATGAAGGATTATGAGCAAGATAGCGAGCTGAAGTATTGTCACAATAAACAGAAATAGGTTGAGATAAAGGAAAGCAGAAATCCTTGAGCAGATAGGATATCCATTGCAATTCACAAGACAAACTAGCCAAGGCCCTATATTCAGCCTCACATGATGATCTAGACACTGTTGTTTGCTTTTTGCATTTCCATGAAACAATAGCTGATCCAAAGAAAACACAATGGCCAGTAATGGATCTTCGAGAATCAGGACATGAAGCCCAATCTGAATCCGAGAAACCAGAAATCTTTAAGCTGTTGTTCGAAGGAAATAGAAGACCAGACGCAGGAGAATTTTTCACATAACGAAGCACCCGGAGAGCTGCAGTCTGATGCGTATCACAAGGAGCATTCACATATTGACTCAGTTGTTGAACTGAAAAGGAAATATCAGGTCTTGTCGTTGTGAGATAAAGAAGTCTTCCAACAAGACGACGATAGGAGGAAGGATCACTTAAAGGAATCCCTGTGGAACGATCTAATTTAGAAGAAGCATCCATAGGTGTAGAAACAGGCTTGGCACCAAGCAATCCACTGTCTTGAAGAAGTTCCAAGGCATATTTTCTCTGGTTAAGGATAATTCCCTTTTTGGAACGAGAGATCTCAAGGCCCAGAAAAAATCTAAGGTGTCCAAGATCCTTTATACGAAATTTTTGATCAAGAAAAAACTTAACACGTTGAATCTCATCAAAATCATTTCCTGCCAGTACTACATCATCAACATAAACAAGAAGTGCAGTAAAAAGAGAACCTCGTTTTATGGTAAAAAGGGAATGATCAGCAGAAGATTGAATGTATCCCATAAAAGACAAAGCCGAAGTTAACTTGGAATGCCACTGACGACTTGCCTGTTTGAGACCATAAATGGATTTAAGTAATCTGCAAGCTTGATTCGGTTTGTCTGTGGTAACACCAGGTGGAATCACCATGTACACTTCCTCATTAAGATCTCCATGCAAGAAGGCATTGTTCACATCTAGTTGTTCAAGGTGCCAATGATTAGCAGCTGCAAGTGCTAATAAAATTCTGACCGTGGTCAGTTTTGCTACCGGAGAAAAGGTATCAAAATAATCAATGCCTTCAACTTGGTTATATCCTTTGACAACTAATCTTGCCTTGTGCCTTTCAATAGTACCATCTGCATTATACTTTGTTTTGTAAACCCACTTGCAACCTATGGGTATTTTTCCTTCTGGTAAGTCAACCAGCTTCCAGGTTTGATTGATATCAAGAGCTGCTATTTCAGCAGCCATTGCATTTTTCCAACAATCATGTTGCATAGCCTCAGTGTAAGAAGTGGGATCAATCTGCATGGAAACATTAAGGCAAAAATTCTGAAATTTTGGTGAACAGTTAGCATAAGTGAGAACTTGCTGTAAAGGATGGTTTGTGGAGTAAGATGTTGTTTGAAGATTATTGCAGTGAAACTCACTAAGGTAAAGAGGTGTATGTTTGGGTCGTGAGGAACGACGAAGAGGAATGTGTATTTCTGGTCTAATGATGGTAGAATGTGATAAAGGTGGATCAAGTATAGGAGGTGATGGAGGAGGTAAAAGTTCAGGAAGGGTGTGTGAATCATCTAATGGATAGGTAAGTTGTGGAAGGATTGAGAATTGAGGGTAGGTATGAGTATGTGTTTGCTGTTGATTGGAAAAGGCAAATATGGATTCATAAAGGATAGTGTTTCGAGAGATGAAAACCTGTTTGGTTGAAAGGTCATATAATAGCTGTCCTTTGATATTTTCTGGCTCACCTATGTAAACACATTTACGTGCTCTAGCTGACAGCTTGTTTCTCTGAGATGGTAGAGTAGAAACATAAGAAAGGCATCCAAAAACCTTTAAGTTGGTGAGAATAGGTGGTTTAGAATAAAGTACTTCAAAGGGTGATTTGTGATTCAATATTGGGGTAGGCAAACTGTTAATGATTAACACTGAATGAGCCACTGCATAACTCCAAAGAGATTGTGGAAGTGATGCCTGAAAAGCAAGTGCTCTTGTGACATTCATTATATGTAGATGCTTTCTTTCAACCAGACCATTTTGCTGTGGAGTTTCAACACAACTTGTTTGATGGATGATACCCCTTTGAGAGTAAAAATCTGGCATAAAAAATTCTCTGCCATTATCCGTGCGAATAGATTTTAATGACATCTCAAATTGGTTCTCAAACAATATGATTAATTGTTGCAGGATATGGCGAGCTTCACTTTTATGTACCATGAATTTAACCCAAGTGAATCTAGAAAATTCATCAACAAGTGTTAAGAAATATTTGTACCCTTGAAAAGAAGGAACTGAAAAAGGTCCCCAAATATCCACATGTAATCTCTCAAAAAGTCTTGTAGTCTGTGAGATACTCAAAGGAAAAGGGAGTTTTCTTTGTTTAGCAAAGTGACATATGTCACATGGTTTAGTATGTACACTGGGAATGGAAGGAAATTGTAAGCTAACATGCTTGAGAACATTTTCAGATACATGTCCTAATCTGAGATGCCACAACAATGGGTCATCTTTATTACATTGAATTGAATTACTACAAGTTGTAGTGTTTGAAACATCAGAATTTATGACAAACAATCCTCCCTTCCTTTCAGCTATACCAATCATCTTCGAATTGTCCCTCTGTTTAATCAAACAATGAGAGGTGTGAAATATCAACAAACAATCCATGGTTTCCAGTAGTCTTGTGACAGAAACAAGGTTAACCTTAAACTCTGGCACATATAAAACGTTGCTTAAGGTAAGGGAAGAGGTGATATTCACATTACCAGAAAAGGATGCAATGACAGAAGATCCATTAGGTAACATAATATATATTGGCTCAATCTTGTGCAAGGATAAAAATGAAGATCGAACATGTGTGATATGATCTGTGGCCCCAGTGTCTAAAAGCCATTGCATAGGAACTTTACCTGCGATAGGAGAAGAATTTGTATTCATCACTGTCTGAGCCATGTTGGTGACATGTGAAAATTGAGAATCCTGCATATAGGTCATGAACTCCTCATATTTTTCTTTTGGAACTGATATTTGTTGTTGTACACTACTGTTATCATTCGATTGAGTAACTGAATTGGCCTCAGTTGTATGAACAACATTGCTAGAATTAGATTGAAACTTGCTAGATTTATATCCTTGAGGAAATCCATGTTTGAAGTAACACGAATCAACAGTGTGATTTGTTTTCTTGCAATGTGTACAATATTTGTTTCCAGAACTTTGTCCTCTGCCATTGATGAACCTTCCTCGTCCTCTATATGAAGATCCACGGCCACGAAAACTTTCTAGAGAATTTGCAAAGACCTTCACTGCAGGTGCATGAACATCCAACTGAAGTTGTCTCTCTTGTTGTACAACCATAGAGAAGGCTTTGTTTATACTTGGAAGAGGAGTCATTAGCATGATCTGAGAACGAACATGACTGAATTGATCGTTTAAACCTCTTAGAAATCTAATTACTTGATCTCCATCTCTGTATTCTCTCATTTTTATTAAACTTCCACAGGTGCAAGATGGAAGTGGTCGAAGATTGTTTAATTCATCCCATAATGCTTTCAAACTTGTGAAAAAATCTGATACTGACCTGTCTCCTTGGTTTGTTTGAAAGAGATCTTCTTGCAGATCTGAAATACGAAACATATCAGACTGCGAAAAACGGTCCTTCAAATCAGTCCAGACTTCGTTTGCTTTCTCAATCCAAAGTATCGACTGAACAATGGATTCATCTATCGAACGGTGAAGCCAGGACAGCACCATCGTGTTGCACCTTTCCCAGACTCCATACTTTGCATCAGTTTCTGATGGTGCAGTGATGGTTCCATCAACAAACGACAATTTATTTTTCGAAATCAATGCTACTTTCATTGCTCTTGACCAAGCAGGATAATTCTTGCCATTCATCGGTGGAGAAACAAGAATTAAAGAAGGAGATTCATTAGGATGTAGATAATATGGATCTGAAGTTTGGTTTTGTTCTGCCATGGATGCACAGAAGGTGAAGAATGAAGAAGAAAGAAATTTGCGGAAGATGATGAATGGCCCAGAGCTTTTTACAGCTCTGATACCATGATGAAAATATTGGTGAATTTCATATTAAACTTCATATGAATTACAACTAAGCTTTCACTATTTATATTAGTAGTGAACAGCCAAAGAAGATGAAAGATGAAAAGATACATCAGCAAAGCTAACCAACTATCCTAACTAACTCCATAACAAAATAACAAACTATCCTAACTGCCTATCAGAATATACTATCCTGTGTCCATGCTTATACTTGGGTCAGTGTTACTGTTGTTTGAGTGTGAGTATATTAACAGTAGATGGTAAAAAATAACTTTATTTTTTGAAGGATTTTATTAAAATTCAGTCCACTTCAAAAGGACTCTACATATAATTGTTTTGAGTTTTTTTTTTTACTTTATTATTATGCTAAATTTATTTTTAAACCTTTAATTAATTAGGAATAACGGAACACATAACAAAAGTTACAAACAAAAGAAGCAATTAAATGAGATAACAAAATTGCTTAAAAAAAAATGAGATAACAAAATTTAAAAGAAATTATGTGAAATTATATAATGGTTACCTATAGTATCAAAAGTCGCGAACAACATTGTCATTGTGGGTTGAGATATTTTTTTGACTTCAACGTTTTATCTTTTTCTTTTATAAAGATTTTTTTTAGTATAAATAATTCGGTATTTGATTACTAACAAGCGGCAATTAATAAGAATTCGAATTGGGTAGGACAAAAAAGGCAACAAAATTCTTCCTGGCAACTACGTACTTATGGCTCGAATTTGAGATCGTTGGTTAACTGAAATAATCTCATACTAATTGATCCACTTGATTTTTTTTATTTTTTATTTTTAGAATTGAGGCAATTGTGGTTGGATGGGATCATAATAGATTTTTTTTAATTTTTTTAGGGACGAGCTAACTATTAGAACTAATATTAATAATACAAAAAAATACTATTATATATATATAATAATAATAATAATAAAACAAAATTTAAATTTAAATAGAGACGGCCACCGATCCTAGCCCTTCTCTATATCCGTCCTTAAGGCTTTGTTTTGGAGTTAATTTTAGGAGGGTAAGGAAAGAGAGTGTTCTATTAGTCCTTTCCCTTGTTTGTGAGTTTAAAAAAATTGGGAAATTGAATTGGGGATTTTCGCAAAATCTTCCAAAAACATTGCCGTCAAACTTTTCAACGAAAAATAATTCTGTCAAAAATTTTGACGAAACACATTTCCATAAAAAAATTTCGACCAAAAATAATTTCGTCAAAATCTTTTACCAAAAATATTTTACTCAATTTTTTCAGA
Organism: Gastrolobium villosum; assembly: GCA_032173675.1. NCBI lineage: Eukaryota > Viridiplantae > Streptophyta > Magnoliopsida > Fabales > Fabaceae > Gastrolobium > Gastrolobium villosum. The sequence continues at coordinate 18,462 of JAVKPL010005547.1, forward strand.
TTCAGTCATAATCATTTACATAAATTTTTGAGGAAAAAAAGGTTCAAAATTTTCAATAGAACGCATTTACAGCAAAAATTTTGGCAAAAAATGTTTACGTAAAAAATTATTTTGACAAAAAATATTTATGTAAATTTTTTTTTTACCAAAAAAATTTTAATCAAAATTTTCAATGGGACGCATTTACAACAAAAAATGTGACAAAAAAAATTTACGTAAAAAATTATTTTCCTAAAAAATTTTGTAACAAAATATGACAGAAATTTTTTTTGTCAAAATTCTTAACGAAATTTAAATTCCCTCGAATTATTTTCCTATTCAACAGAACACATTTCAAATGAAATTTTTTGACGGGGAATATTTTCATAAAAAAAATTGATGAAAAATATTTCGGTTGATAGAAAAAAATTTCGTCAAAATTCTTTAAGAAATCTAAATTTCATCGAAATTTTTGACAGAACATATTTTCATAAAAAAAATTGACAAAAAAAATTCCATCAAAATTTTGACGGGACACGGTCCATCGAAATTTTTTGACGAAAAATATTTTCGTAAAAGCTTTTGACAAAAAACATTTATGTTAAAAATTTTGATGGAAAAGAATATTCCATCAAAATTCTATACGGAATCTATATTTCGTCGAAAATTTCAACAGAAACATTTCCCTAAAGAATTTTGACAAAAAAAAAAAAAATTCGTCAAAACTCATTTCCATCGAAAATTTTGGACGAAAAATGTTTCGTCAAGATTTTTGACGAAATTCTTTTTTTCATGGAAAGTATTTTAGAAATTCTTTTCGTCAAAAATTTTGACAGAAACTAAATTCCATTATAAATTTTGACACAAAATTTAATTTTGTAAAAAATTTCGACGGATAAAATTTTTTGTCGCATTTATACGGAAATTATTTCAATGCGAAAATACATTTTCAATAGAATTTTTGCTATTTGCAACCTAGAAATCCGGTTGAAAATATGATACTTTTTAGTGGTGTGAAAAGTATATAAATAACCAAATGATGTCAAATGTGCCGAGAGAAAGGTAAGCTAAATAAAAAAACTAGGATTGATTAAGAGAAACCTTTACTTTTTAGTTTCGATCATCAAAATATTTCAAAATTCAACTCTTTACATGAGGGTCTCAAAAAAAAAAATTATTGAGCAAATACAACACAATCAGAATTAAATATGTCTAAAACAGAAAAGTAAAAAAAATTAGTACATAAAAGTAAAGTTTAAATGTGTCCAAATGCAATATAATATGAATTAAGCTCACCTCAATAAAAAAATAATTAAAATTAAACCAACATAATAATTAAAAGATTGAAAAAATAAAATTACGTTTCAAATCCCGACCTTTCATTGTAAGCTAATTCTGGATGTATCAATTTAATAGTGGGATTTGCAATCATCATTTAACGTGATCACAAAAAATTTCTTACACACACAACATTTTGTGGGGCCCGTAAAAGAAAAAAAAAATTCGGCACACAAAACGAATTTCTATAACATAACACAATCACTTTTCCTATAACATAATTGTTATAAAACCCTTTGATATATTATATTAAAATCTTATATTTTCTGATTTAATTTGTATATTTCTCAATATCAGAATTATAACTTATTAACTTACTATCTCTATAATTAGTGATTATAAAATATTAACAACGATCTGTGAATGGTTGGAGGATTGCTCAACAATATAAGTGAAGCAAATAAAAATATGTTAAATTTTTTGTTAAATGGACATAGCATTCATCTTCCGCAATTACCAAAAGGAAAAAATATTAAATATTTTGAACATTTTAACATATCAAATATTCTATATTTAATATTTTTTAGGAATATGATGGAATGATATATGATATATATATATATATATATATGGGAAAAACTATTCTCATTTTACATGAGATAAGTTTTCTTTACGATAATCATGTCACCTTTTTTCTTTTCTTTTCTTTTATTTTTTCAGTGTCAAACTCTTCATTTAACATGAAGATTAATAAAACCCTATATATATATATATATATATATATATATATATATATATGATCCTTGTTTACACCAGTGTCAAATTTGAAATTTGACACCTCATCTGATAGTCATTAGATCAATGATGTCACATGTTTACAAATTAGAGGCTTACAAATCAGAGACGTTAATCATATATATATATATATATATATATATATATATATATGGCAAAATTATTTAATCTAACGGCAGTCACATAAAAATTACGTCATTTTGGATGGGAAAAAGGAAGTCTGCGTTTAAAATTAATTATAGAAAATAAAAATATTATATTTATTTCCACTTTTGTAATTTCATATTTAATGTTTTATATTTATTTTCATTATGTATGGTTATTATTCCCACTATTTAATACTTTCACATTATAAAACGACGTAGTTTTATATATGCACCAAAGGTGCAGTCACTTTATCTCGCTAAACCATATATATATATATATATATATATATATATATATATATATATATATATATATATATATATATTATTTTCTTCCTCGAGTGAATTTCTCGTGTGACAGACAGGGTAATGGTGAAACCTGTTGAGGGCAGCGACACACATTTTAGGAAGAATAATGACGAAAGTGAGATAACAATATGGAATGCCAATTAATTAAAGGGTTTTATATTTTTCATATAACATGATAATTGAATTCTTATGTTGTAGAGATAAAAAACATGTAGGACTCGTATGTCAGAAAAAATTATGTGGAGAATCCATATTAGTACGAAAATCGAAGGGTGTGTAGGATAATTCAAATTTTCATGTTGAAGGAGAATTATAAAATCCTTAATTAAATATGTAAAGAATTAAAGAGTGTTTCCAATTGGGGTCGGCTATGCTACCACCTGTCTTTAACCTCACCGAAATTTTATTAAAAAAACACGTTTACCAATTCGAAGTTTGAAGTTGTGATAATCTGACTGTGAGTCTCACCTACTACAACCAAAAAGACATGAAAATGCGTTACCTAACCTACCCAAAAGGCCAACTCCACTTTTTTTTTATATATGTTAACATAAACTGGTAAAGGGCTTTGTATTGCACTGGTGCACCGTGCTTGTTTTGATTAAAATGTCAATACCAAATATGACAATGATTCTTTACCAAAAAGGAAAAGAAAAAGACATAATTCATACATAACAGAATATACTGTAATTTATTATTCTGTCAAAAATTTCTTTTATCACTTAATTAAGTTTTACTTTTCAAATGATTATTAACATAAAAAATGACTAAATAATAAGGAAATAGTTTACAAAAATTAAATTCATATATTATGATATAACATTTTCTTATATACATTTTCAAGTATCGTACCGCAAAAAATTTGTTTCGCCCCGTTTTTAAGGGGGGTTTTGACCTTCGTAGTGTTGAATTTTTAATGTATAACCCGAATAATGTGTGGGTTAAAAGTTTTGTCAAAATAATGCATAACAACGCGGTTGGTGATGTGATGTTTAAGGACGTGATAGATAGCATACCGCGTCCTTTAGTCCGTGCTACCAAGACGTGATACGTTAACTATCACGTTCAGTACAGGTCGTCCTATGCAAAATGATTATCACAGAACGTGCCCTCGGGCTACGTTGAAGTTGTACCTCAGTTCTACTTTCACCTCAATCTTGCTTCTCCTTTTGCACAAGTTATTCACCCCACTCCAATTCTCTATTTTTCCAATTTAGCACCTCCCCCTTTCATATTTCACTCAACCACCCCAGTTTCTTTTTTTCCCAAACTCAACAAATAAATGCCCATTTTCTTCATTTGATAATATTCACATAAAATTTGTTGATTCTACAAAAGGGTGGAATTAGAATTATAATTACAAAACCCTTTATTTTTACATTCAACCCTTTTGAATTACCATCCTGTCTTGTAATTATAATTCCAATTCCACCCTTTTTGTAGAATCAACAAACTTTATGTGAATATTATCAAATGAAGAAAATGGGCATTTATTTGTTGAGTTTGGGAAAAAAAATCTGGGGTGGTTGAGTGAAATATGATTTGGGGAGGTGCTAAATTGGAAAAATAGAGAATTGGAGTGGAGTGAACAACTTGTGCAAAAGGAGAAGCAAGATTGAGGTGAAAGTAGCACTGAGGTACAACTTCAACGTAGCCCGAGGGCACGTTCTGTGATAATCATTTTGCATAGGACGCGGCATGTAGAGGATCAGGTCTTAACAGCATCGACAAGCGTGTCAAAACCTGTACTGAACGTGATAGTTAACGTATCACGTCTTGGCCTGCCAGAAGACTGTAAAGGACGCGGTATGCTATCTATCACGTCCTTAAACATCACCTCACCAACCGCATTGTTATGCATTATTTTGGCAAAACTTTTGACCCACACGTTATTCCGGTTATACATTAAAAATTCAACACTACGAAGGTCAAAACCCCGTTTTTAAGTTTAGAACGTCCAATGCAATTTCTGCCTTCATTTTACTTGTTTGATTTGCCTATAATTCTTCTTCGCACTACATTTTTTATTTTGAGTTACGAATTGAAGAATTCATTTTCTTCATGCAAGTTTTTGTTCGAGTTGTATGCACTAGCGGATCTAGGTGGGCACTTATCTCCGCAGGTGCGGACATAAAATTTTGGATTAAATTTTTTTTAACCATGTAGGTCATTATTTATCTCTTGGTTCAATATTTATATTCGGAGTAAATATCAATTTAAATTCCTAACAAAAAATATGGTTCCCACTTTAGTTCTTTATCAAAATTTATTCTTGAGGAGGTCCTAAGAAATTTAAAGTGGATCAATTTAGTTAAAATCTTGATCCTTCACAAATTTAAAAAAGACCTTCATTAGTCTTCAAAAAGACTAAAATGAGTCCACTCTAAATCTCATAGGAACCAAGTGACTATTTTTTTTATAATGGACTAAAATGGGGACCAAATTTTTTGTTAGGGACCAGAAATGATATTTATTCTTATATTAGTTAACAACGTACAGATATGATTAAAACAACGTAGCAAGACAAATTGAGTATAGAGAAAACTTATTCTTCCACACCTGTCACGTACCCATTCTCATGATTTCTACATCCTTTGTTATGGAAGTAACTAGATTATGAGCGGGTTCAAGCGTTAATTCAAACTTTCTTTACAAAAAAAATTTCGGGGGCGCTGCTCCCAAACCTCCGCCACTAAATGTGCGGACATAATTTTTTTCTGAATCCGCCACTGGTTGTATGATCTCATTTAAATTGATACCTTAAGGGGCGTTTGGTAAATGATAAAAAAATTTTACCTGAAAAATAATTATTACCTGAATGTAGTGGAAAATAGGGGTGTTCGCGGTCTGGATTGGATCGGTTTTGGAAGCAAAAATCATCTGATCCAATTCCTTCGGTTTGATCATATAATCATCTATTCGGTTTGAATTTTTTTCAAATCCGATCCGATTAAATCCAATTCTTTTCGGTTTGAATTGGATCGGTTTTCGGTTTTTTGAAAATCCTAAAATTTATTTCATGATTATTGTGCAAATAACATCTTTTGTATATATTGGTTTTGTAAAATAAAATAAAATATAAAAGCATTAGTAAACTATAATATAGTTTTTTTTTTGGGAAATGAGATATGAAACTCTATAAAGATAAAATTTTGTTGGTAAGATTTGACTAAATTTTTTCTTGAGTTTAGTTGATGGATTAATGAGTCTTGGGTGTAGAAATCTTTAGGCTATGATTAGGGAAAAACTCAAGTAGGTAGAGAATAAATAATATATTGGATCGGTTTTCATCAACTCGTCCAAAAATCGATCCAATCCAATTAAAATTTGCGGTTTTTTTTTCGATTTTCGGTTTTTCAATTTTCATTTTATTCGATTTTCGGTTTTTCGTTTCGGTCACCGCGATTTGAATCGGTTATCCCTAGTGGAAAATATATTTTTGCTGGAATTTACTAAAAGATGTTTGGTTGGTTGGTTGTGAATTTATGGTTAATTAGTGAGAATGTGAGGTTATTTTACGAAATAACCCCAACTTTATGTTTTCAGTTTCATCAACATGCTATCAAGTGAAATATTCGAGGTTCGCTTTTCCACTCTGTATCTCTCTCTTTTTCGTTTAGTTTCGTTTTTGTGAAGAAAAAGAGAAGAATTCAATGAAATTCTGAAAAATGAGAATCAGGTTTTTTTTTGTTTATTTATTTTTAAATTTTTTCATGTGTACCATATTTCAGTGTGTTGAGGCAATGCAATGTTTCTTTTTTCAAACCTGCAAGTCATGTCATGATGATGCAAGCTCTTATTGCATTTGGAACTTGTAAATTCATGAGAAATTTTTTGATGAGTGTGTGCAGAAAATGAAGGAGGCCGAAAGGAAACGGATAATGTGCAGTTAGAGAGGCAGCTTGTTATGGCTTCGTCTTGGAGTAGAGCTTTGTTGACCTTGCGTGGAAAATTGAAGAGAACCGAGTGGGATCCTGAAAATTTACATAGGATAAAACGAAAACGAAGGTTAATTTTAGGGGTGGGTTGGTTCCTTGATCTGACTTTGAACTGACCCATAAATACTTATTTTTTGAATTGGGTTAAATACTGATCCACTCTTATTTGGGTCAGTTTTAGACCTGACTTGTTTTAATAATGACCCATTGACCTAAAACTTGACCCACACCCATTATGTGAAAAAAATAAAAAGAAAATCACAATTACATTAAAAGAAAATTTTTAACGTAAAGCAATTAGGTTAAAAAAATTTTACGGAAAATATTTCCATCACAATTTTTCGCAAAAAAATTTGACAAAAATATTTTCATCAAAATTTGTGACTAAAAACATTTCTGTAAAAAAATTTGACGGAAAAAATTTTTTGTTCAAATTTTTTTACATAATCTAAATTTTGTCAAAATATTTCACAAAAAAACATATTTTTCAAAAATTTCGACGAAACACATTTTCATCGAAAATTTTTGATGAAAAAGATTTCATCAAAATTCTTTACATAATTCAAATTTCAGCGAAAGTTTTCGAAAGAAACATTTTCGTTAAATTTTTTGACCAAAAAAAAATTTCGTTGAAATTTTTTGACTAAATATTTTCGTCAAGATTTTTGATAAAAAAAAAAACATTTTCATCAAAATTTTATACAGAAGACATTTATGTCAAAAACTTTCGTAAAATTTTTTGATAAAAAATATATCGAGAAACAAAAATTTTTCTGTCAAAATTATTTAGAGAATCTGAATTTCGTCGAAAGTTTCGAATGAAGATTTCCCTCAAAACAATTTCTGTCAATTTTTTGTTAACTCTCAAATAAGGGAAGCGAATACCCTTCAATTTCCTTCCCCTCTCCCCTGGATCCCCTTCCTTCCCTTCCCCTCCAAACTTCCAAATAAAGCCTTAAATTTTCTATTTTCTTTGTAGTTGATAACTAAAATTATATATGTACAATCATATTAGCCAAGAGTCGCCTTAATCTAATTGATCTTTCCCTAATAATAATTGTATAATTTGGGTTTGAATTTATGAATTTCCTATCAGTAGACATTATGTAATTTTATAATATATCATTGTTAAAATTAGTGATTTGTCATCTTAAGATGGGAAGAGCGTTTTCTCATCCTTTACTTTTCATTAATTTTCACTAATTTTGATTCACATGTGAAGGGGCATAAAATTACATTCCTTTACCACCATTTTAAGTTTATTATTTTTATTATTTATTTAGTTATTATTGAATTAATCTGAAATTATCGGAAATTAATTTTTGTTTTTTTTAACTTTTGTGATAAATATAAAATGATAATAAATATAGTCTTTCCTAAAATAATAATTTTTATATACATTATTGTCACCAACTCACTATTGTAATGAATATTAAACCGTAAGGTATCTCAACTCTTGAAACTTTTTTCTTAATGGTAAAATATTAAAGGGTTTAAGTTTTTTTATATTGTAGGATTGTAAGAGAGAAAAAAAGTAGAGAAAAATTAAATGTGGATCACAAATTTTATATTTAAAAAGAAAAGAAAAATTAATTGGCACGGAAAATGAATTTATTTAGGAAAATGATTTATTCTCATGTAGCATCAGAGTATTATTTCTTACATAAATATTAAAAGCAAATATAGTTTGATGAGTTTGTACCGTTATGTTATCGAGTTTTACTTAAAACTGCAAAAGATCCAGATTTAGTAAAGAAGAAAGAGAAGAAAAGCCAGCTAGACAATAAATAAATGATTTTATAATAGTTATGTTGTAGGAAAATTGATTGTGTAATGTTATAGAGATTCTTTTTGCGTGCCAGAATTTTTTTTCTGTGGGCCCCACAAAATGTTGTGAGTGCAGAAAAGTTTTTCTGATTATGTTAAATGATAGATGATAAACCCATAAATAAATATCTAATTATTGAACATTTTTTAAAAAATAACAAAAATATTACTTAAAATGGGCCGTGTAACTGGGTCTCAATATTATCATGTAAGCCCATATAGTAAGAAAGAGAGAGAAAGCACCATAGCTACGACTACGAGTTAGGCTATCCCCGTTTTTTCATACTCGTCATCGTTATCGTTATCACGAACCTCACCTTACTGTGAGAAAAACCTCTTTGTCTCGTTCTCTCTCCGTGTGCGTTAGGAAGATAAGGGATAAACGATGTCGTATGTGCCTCCACACCTGAGAAACGCGAGCTCAACCACCGTGGCTACCCTAGACAATCACAACCACCAAAACCATCACACAAAGCTCGCATTTCCCTCCTCAAACTCTCACTCCAATAACAACAACTACAACAACAACTCTCTCACTTCGTCTCTCTCCAATGCCTCTCGCCGGAGTTCCGTCGCTCCTCCGCCGTCCCGGATTCTCTCCGTCCCCGACCCCGTCATCCCTCACTGGCAACCCTCCGAGCGCGTTTCCCGCATGAACCCCGACCAGGTTCCAATCCAATCACCATTTTCACTGTTTCTCAACTTCCATTTCAATTTCATATCGTAGTTCTCTTTCGTTTCTTTTGTTTTTGATGAATGTTTTGATTTCGAGATTTTTCGAAGGAATGTATGTCTGTTTCTATTCATATGTTAGGGATTTTTTATTATTTTCCTCCTAATTTTAATTTTGTGTTTTCGCTGGTGTTACTGTGATGCATTGCTTTTTTTATGAAAGTGGTGGACTTTTTTTTTTAATTCAGTTCGGGAAGTTTATTATGGAAGTTTGGTTCAATTGGAATTTTGGGATATGATCACGAGCATTGTGATTATTAGTAAATGTAGTGCTTGCAACAAAGAAAATCAGAGGAGTGGTGGCTTTTTAACTACCTGGAAGCTGAATAGGACAGTATTGTGTTGTTGTGGAGTGAGCTATTTCTGCCGTAGGCTTTAAAGTGAGTGAGAATGTTAGAGGTGACTTTTGGTCAAAGAAGGAGCTAGAAAGGTTGCTATTTTCACCTTGGATGCAAAGTGAGTTTTACTAAGTTGTGATGAAGGGGGCTTCAACTTTTGTGGTTTATCAACGACTGTTATAGATTTTTCTTCAACATCCCGAACCCTGATGATCATTCCCTCTTGCTTATCATTTCCTTTTCTCTTGGTCCTTACAATCGCTCTCTATACTGTTTTGGTCATCTTAATTGTCTCTCTTTTAGGGTATATTTAATAGAGTTATCATTATGTCATTTTGTCTTTTTTAAAGTTCTGCGAGCTAGCTTTTGTCTTTATACTTCATTGCTATCCTTATGTTGCTATGTCTACCTGTTCTCTCTAGTTTTATAACCACATAAGCAAATATTGGTTGCTGAATTCTAGTGCTTGCTATATCCAGATTGAAGAAGTCCGCTTGCGGCTTAATCTTGATGTTACTGTTGCATCTGACTCTCCTGCTGCACCTGCACCAATTGAATCATTTACTGATATGGTATTTAATTTTTTGATCGTGTTCATTTTTCTTCCATGTAATTATGTGCTACCTTTACACCCCCCACCCCCCCCCCCCCCCACACACACACACACACACACACAAAAGAAAAGAGCTATTATGGAAAATATGTGTGAAATTGTGAACTTCTTTGTTCTAGTGTTTGCACCCAAGTATCATGAAGGATATTGCTTATCATGAATACACTAGGCCAACTTCTATCCAGGCACAGGCCATGCCAGTTGCTCTCAGTGGAAGGGATCTATTGGGTTGTGCTGAAACGGGTAGTGGGAAGACTGCAGCTTTCACAATTCCTATGATACAGGTCTGAACTTATTAGACATTACATGTTTACTGAACTTTGTAATGATATCCTTAGATTCCGTGTGGTGAAAAAACAAACCAATTACAAAGATCAACCTTTTCTTTGTGATTTAATTTTTTTTCCTTCCTATTTTTAGCATTGCTTGGCCCAACCTCCAATTCGGCGCAATGATGGTCCCATGGCATTAATTTTGGCTCCTACTAGAGAACTTGCTCAACAAATAGAAAAAGAGGTGATATATGTAGTTTTATGTGGATGAATCATGAGTTATCGGGGGAAGACTTTATTGTTTATTTCTCCAGTTCTAGTTGATAATTTTCTTTGTAAGCCATAAATGATTTTAGGACTATCTCTAAATGTTACTTATATCTGGATTCACATGGAGCTTGAGACATGAATGTTTTTACTTTTTTCTCACCTTTGAATTTTTGTAACAGTGGAAGTAAAGTCAATTATACTCCCCTTATGGCCATTCTTACTACAATGATTTTAAAATTGGATGCAAAGCCTCAAAGTTTTTTATTCTATCTTTTTTTCTGCTGAGATTGTCTATTCTCTATGTTTCTTCCCTATTTGGTATTTGGATCCCTAACAAATTTGTCATGGGTACAAGATTCTTGCTATCATTAAATTATCCATTGTTTAATTTTATAATCAGCATCTTCTCTTATTATGCCTGAAACTAGGATCTACATAAATTCATTTCGTTTTATCTCCTCATCATATTATCTCCTTTCTATGAATTACCTGTTTTTTGTTGTTCTGTCAAGTATCTTTGTTGTGTTTTTTCTTTTGGCAGGTTAAAGCTTTTAGCAGATCTCTCGAGTCATTGAAAACTGCCATTGTTGTGGGTGGAACCAACATTGAAAAGCAGGTAATTATATGTTTACATAATCTTCTTCTCTTTTTATGCCTGTTTTTGTTAAAAGTTGGTCAAAGACAAATGATGATTATGATTTGTCTTATTGGCATTACAAAATTCTGTTTAGTGTGGTCAAAGAGCTTCATATATGTATAAGCTATTATAAATCTTTGATTTCGTTTTTAGTTTAGCTGTGTTTTCATGCAGCTAGTATACATGTGTTATGTGTTTGGGAACACTTTCTAATTTAAACTTAATTCAGCTCCACTTGAATGTAACATTATTTTCTGCATGTTTTCTTTCTGGTCTCTATGACAGAGGTCTGAACTAAGAGCAGGGCTTGAAATAGTGGTTGCCACCCCTGGAAGATTTATTGATCACTTACAACAAGGCAATACTTCCCTCTCTAGAATTTCTTTTGTTGTTCTAGATGAGGCAGATAGAATGCTTGATATGGGTTTTGAACCACAGATAAGAGAGGTTAGTGTTGTTAGACTTTTTCTTGGGTATGTGAACTTTTGCTTTATTTTCACAACAATTCCATTCCTAATGTAAGATATATGTTTGTGACTTCATTACAGTGTTGGTGCTTTTCTTTACAACGTTTCCAAATTCAGTTGTTTCCATGGATCTCTTTTCCTGTTCACTTCAACTATTGCCATAATTAAACTTGGTACTCAAGCCAATGATGTTAAACATTATGATTTGGCTATGGGAGTCCAACCTCTTTAAGAATTTATCAGGAGAAGGTCTCCTTAGATAAGAAAGAAAAACAAGGTTACAATTTCCAAAGCACGAACTCAACAATAAAATGATTCCTCTTGTCTGGATAGAAATTTCATTTTCATTCTCAGATTTAAGAATTTAGCAGTTTCATTTGTCTGTACCTTACATGAGTTGGATTTTCATGACCTAACTATTATGGTCATGCTTGGAATTTTTTTACCTGATTATTGCATATATGATCTCTTGTGAAATAAAAAAGCCTTTTATGTTGCAATATTACATTCTTGTGTTGAATTAATAGATGTGCATCTAAGTTACTGAAGAAAAACTTACATTTTCTAATATTATCCTCAGGTAATGAGAAGTCTTCCAGAGAAGCATCAAACATTACTGTTTAGTGCAACTATGCCTGAGGAGATTGAAGCATTAGCAAAAGTCAGGTTTCCTTTGTTCTCAACACATGTTTTTTCGACATTGGTATCTTCTCCTTTGAGCTATGTTAAAATAATGCATGGTGTTATTCTGATATATTGAAGTGACTTTCTGTGTGCTAATGGTAAGACAAATAACAAAATAACTCTAGCATTTAGTTTTTGCTTTTCACTGAAATAATTTTATAAAAAATCTTGCTGCTTGATGATAAAATGTAGTAGCATATTGAATTTGAATTGTAGATGTATGTTCCATAATTTGAATATCATTGTTTTTTCTTTTGGCTTTCTTTATTTTATCTTGTTCCCATGATTTTCTTTATAATTCAATGATAGCCCCAAAATATCCTTTTTAAGCATTTTCCTGTCATCTATATATTTCTTTGTAAGTTCAGTTGTTGAAAGAGTTTTTTTGAAGCTCAACAATTTTCTGTTAAATTTCAGGAGTATTTAGCTAGCCCTGTACAGGTGAGGGTGGGAAAAGTGAGTAGCCCAACAACTAATGTTTCACAAACTCTTGTGAAGGTTTCTGAAGATGAGAAGGTACATTTACTAAGCTAACAAAAATAAATATACTTGCATTAATGGATGTATTAAAAATTATCCAGTTTCAACTTTCCTACAATATTGGCTAGCAATAATTTTCAAAGATTGTTTTTAATTTCTCTACGGTTTCTTGTTTTAATTCTCCCTGTTTCTGGAAGGAGTGGTATTCTGAGGAGTTGTAGTTGCATGCAAGTTCTTAAGTACATGACTCGTAGTACCTGCAGATGCGTAATTAAACTACAACCTACTAACCAGCGTAAACAGCAAAGCAATTCACAATCAGATTATCAATTTCTGAAATACCTCTGTATCACGTTTTATTAATCAAAATAAACGACAAGAGTAACCTTCATCAGTACAAACTACTAATAAGACTCCAACCTTCCACACATTGAAGGGAAATACATTGAACATGAAAAATAAGACTCAAGACTACGAAAACTCAGACTCAGTATGCACTGCAATTACAGACTCCACAGAAGAGCAAATACTGCAATACAAGAAGATTATTACAGACACCTTAACTCACGAGTAACTACTCAAATTCCCTCCGGTACCTCTACAAACGAAACCTGTTTGCAGAAGGTCCCATTCCCCTCTCTCCAAGTTTCTGAATAAATTCTTCACTCCCCTTTTTTGTTTCCACTCCCACTATAACTAACTTCTGTCACGTTCTTTGGCTCCCCAATTTCCTCTTGGCCATTCAGCAGCTGCCAGCTGTCCACTTTACTCTTGTGCATAACCAATTTCATCTCTTTACTCGTTCTTTGAATCATCCCCTCCTCTTCTTTACTAATGTTGCTTGGGCTTGGACCCAATATATCTTCTTGGCCGTTTTGAACCCCCATCAAAACCTGATTCTCTATCCCTTTGCTGACTTGATCCTTATTGCCATGGTTATCAAACTCGAGATTCTATGCAAACTCGGAAGGGTGGACCAAAATCGTAAATCGCAGAATCGTAACACGGATCGTAGACTCGTAACACAAGATACAAATTATATTTATATATATTTATATGCATATAAAGTAATATAATAAGCAAATTTAATTCAACCAACCAGCAGAATAATTTCATACAATAGTCATAATCACATAATGTCTCAAACACATAAAGTGATAGCACACAACATTCAAATCCAAAACAATATATCAATCAAATCTCAATGGAATGATGCAATGTCATAATCATCCTCCTCCCCATCATCTTCATCACCATCTTCGTTATTTCCTTCATCATCATCTTCATCTTCATCACCAAACAGACGCAATTCAAGTGAAAAAAAATTAATTTGTTTTTTCAAATAAATCTGATTTGGTTTGAATACCCAAAAAAAAAAAACAAATCTGATTTGGTTTAGTTTAGTTTACGGTTTATCAAATAAAATAAAAAAACTGATTTTGTTTTATAAAATAAAATAAACTTATTTTGTTTTATAAAATAAAAAAAATGATTTTGTTTTATAAAATAAAAAAAAAATGATTTTGTTTTATAAAATAAAATAAAATGATTTATAAAAAAAAAGTAAAACAAAGACGGTAGAAGAGATGAGACAGAGGCGAGCTCGAGACAAAAAAATGAAACAAAGAAGAGATCGAGGCAGACGCAGACCAGAGAGCACTAACAGGTGGTGAGGGACGACAGATGATGGTGGCTTGAAGCACGACGGCGAAGCATAATGCGGTTGCTCGAAGAACGCGGAGAAGCTTCACTCAGCAAGACGACGAAGCACGCAGAGAAGCTTCACTCACGCGGAGAAGACGGTGGCTTGAAGGTCTTCGTCAGTCACGAGTTTCTCTCCCATGATGGTGGCTCAGGATCTAGGTTTTTTTTAGCTAAAAAAACCCATTTATACTCACTCCTTCCCAGGTCAAATATTCGGGTAATGGTTTTTTTTTGTTCTGATGGAAACGTGTAACTCGTACGATTATACGAGTTTGTCAAGAAACTTGACGTTTCTGCCATTTGAGGACCAAAAGCGAGTAACTGAAGATCGTGACTCGTAACTGAAGATCGTGACTCGTAACACTGTTGCTGAAGCGTAAACTCGTCCGATTTCACGAGTAAACGCGCGAGTTTAACAACCATGCTTATTGCCTTGTTGGGCTGAATTTGCTTTTGACTTCCTTCTTTTATAGCTCTGCATAAAAGGCTCTAGTGGCCCATCAATGACATGAGACATGTGTGGGCATAAAATTAAAGAAGTGGAGAATGCGTAAGATTGAGAAAAGTTATAGAGGTAAGAGTGGAAAAATGAGGATAGTGGAGAAAGAAACTGGATACATTATTTAGTTTATTTACATTTTAGCCCTACATTTTCTGAAATATGCGTGGTCCTTCTCTTCAATTTTTTATTTTTTGTTTCTCTTTTCATCTGTCTTGCTTTTGGTTTCTGTTCTGAAATCTTATAATGTTCTTGTAGATTGATCGGCTTCTAGATTTGCTTGTAGAGGAGGCATCACAGGCTGAAAAGTCTGGTCATCCATTTCCATTAACAATTGTGTTTGTTGAGAGAAAGGTATGCTGTATTCTTTGTCCATTCCATGTATCAATATGTCATCTACATTTCTTATATGTTTAGATACAAGAAGTCAAAAGTTAAATGCTTCAATGTTTATGGTTAGTCATGCCGAATTATCTCTCCATTATGGCATACTTATCCCCATTTTCAATTTTATTTTCTCATTTTGTGCTGTGACCTGACCCAATTTTTTGTTTTCTGTTCTTGCATATTGTAATAATGCACTGCAGAATTGAATCAAGCTCAAATTAGAATTGTTGGATTTCCTAGTAGAGAAATGATATTTGATAATTTGATTTGTATGCCAAACTATTTGCATGCATTCCTTGAACTATATTTTCGTAACTCTGCTTTGTTTTATGGGGCAGATGGCAAATAGATTGCTTCAACTTTAACCTGTCAAATTCACCTGAAATTTTGGCAAATAGGCAATTGCCCCTTCCATCCAACAACCACAATTAGCCCCATTATCCCACTCGGCAGGGTCATCAAAATGCGCTAAATTTCTAAAACCCCATATGATCATGAAATTAAAAGAAATTACATTTAGTAGCACACTTGTTGTATCTAGCCAAACTCAACTTAGTTAACGTAATTTCCTTGCTTTCTTTCACTTAGTGAACGAAATGGGTTATTTGCTAGATATTGAGAGTTTAAGTGGATTAGTTCCAAAATCGGAAACCACAGGTAGTTTGATAGTGTTAAAGTTCAGGCGGGTTATTTTTATTTTAGCCTAAAATAATATTTGAGTGGTTTGTTTAAACATTGATATCTCCATGTTTCTCGTTATTTATATTTCGATGTGGCTGCATGCAGACAAGGTGTGACGAAATTGCTGAAGCATTGGTAGCTCAAGGATTATCTGCAGTTTCACTTCATGGTGGCCGCAGTCAGAGTGAAAGAGAGGCTGCCCTGCAAGATTTTCGGAGTGGCTCCACCAGCATTTTGGTAATCTCTCCTGCATTGCCAGAGCACAATACTCAAACTTTATCAGTACACCATTTTTCTTCTTTTTGCTTTCATTCCCTTACGAAATCTGTGGTTATCCTCAACAATATTTTGTCATCACCCATCACAACTAATCGTTCAAAATGGATATTGGTAGTTATGAAAATAGTTTTGAGAAGTATAGTGAAGCCAGCTGTGGCTTGTCTAAAAACATTGAAGCCAGCCTTGGCTTGTTCTAATCCCTTAGATTGCTAAATGAAATTCCTTCTTGTATCAAACAGGGAAAAGAAAAGAAAAATTTGAGCTTAAATGATTTTGTTTATGATAAGACACATGTGAAGGTGTATCATAGGAGGCGTCACGGGGGATTATTTAACCATGAGAGTATTCTAGATGATAGTGCATGTAATTAATTGAGTATCTGTAATTCTGTTATAGGCAAATTCTGTTATATAGATGCTAAGGTGGCTGAGGTGGCAAATTCTGTTTAGCTTCTGCCCTTTGAACTTTCCTTCTGTTAACAGCATTGCTCTGTTGTAGTTACTTTTATGCAAATTTCCTTTGTTTCTTCAATATACAGAAAATCCAGATATTTTTCTGGGCCAAAAATTGTTTAATTTCTTTAATTTCTTTGTTATCTGATCTAGTCTTATCAACTGGTATCATAGCACTTCGATCCGGGTGCTTTGAATGGTTCTTACATGCAACATGGACAACCGGTTTGAGATCATAAAAGAGTGGATGAGGAGGAATGAGGAATTGGCGGAGGAGCATCATCAATGCAATGATCGTAGATTGATTGAGATCTTCCAACTCCTGCAACAGGAAATTGGCAGGGACAGGCGTAGTCAGAGCAGGCATCACCGTTGCGGCCGCTCCCGTCGGAGGAGCCTAGTATCCACTGAGTTTGAGGGTGGGTCTTGGGCAGAATTTGATTTCTGTGGTGGGCAGCGGCCTATACCTAGACTCGAACTACCTAGGTTCTTGGGCGATGATGTCTATACATGGATGATGAAGGTCGGACGGTATTTCCAATTCAATCAGATCTTTGACAGGGATAAGGTCGAATCGGTGATGGTTGTGTTGAAAAGCCCAGCTCTTAATTGGTACCAGATTTGGGATAGAAAGTTAGAAACCACCCAAATGCTTCTTAGACCGAATTTAGAGCATAAGTCATGGAGCGTTTTCAGTTGGAGGTCACTGGAAGTCCCTACCAAGAGCTCATGAATCTGAAGTAGACCGAAGATGTGGCTTCTTTTCGAGCGGAGTTTGAAAAGATTATTAGCATTTTGCACTATGCAGATGATCAAATGCTCATGCAGATTTGGCTACATGGGGTCTGTGATAGTTTCTGTATAGAGCTTTTGCAAAAGAATATCGTCGGTTTAACGAAGATGATGAGCGAGACTTCACTGATAGAGAGGAGGAATCTTGCGTGGGTCAATGATGGGTTTGGGGTTGGAGGCTGTTGAGATTTATAAAACCATTAATGTAGCCTCACCCAACAGCTTAAGTTTTTGGGTTGAATTGGTTCTTTACATGGTATCAAAGCCTCGGTGTACCGGGTCCGATCCTCACTGTCCCCCCACTTTCTTTCTAGTGGAATTTCTTTCTTCGCACAGGTAGGTGGGTCTGTGCATTGTCCACCCTTTAAGCCCAGTGGGCTCTCGTATGAGGGAGCGTGTTGAGATTTATAAAACCATTAATGTAGCCTCACCCAACAACTTAAGTTTTTTGGGTTAAATTGGTTCTTTACAAAGGCTGGAACGGGTCGAGCGAGTCAGCCCAATAGGTTGATCTATGATTGGCCTCAAAGTTAGTTAGGGAATTCTTCTAGAATGTTCCTAGAGAATAAGATAAAAGGTGGGATAATATGGGGAGTGGGTATGTGAATTGTAATGGATTTGGTTGGGGTAGTGGGTTGGGAAGAGGTGTTGTTGGAGCCCTCTGTTGCCATTTTCGTAGTGTCTTTTCTGTTACCATCTTCATAGTTCTCTAAGTCTGTTTTCAGCCATTACCATCGTTATTTTGGATATTGGTGTTTGTGAAGCTGATTTTCCATAGTATATTTCCGTGTTTCCACTTTTTTGTGTGTGAATTTCTTGAGGTTTCATCGATGTGGTATCAGAGCATCTTCGATTCAGAAGTGCTTCTGGTCCAAATCCTTGAGAAGGTGAAAACCAGGGGAGAACTTCAAGCATGGGCGAAGGCCAGCACATTCGAGGTTATGGAGTTGATGTGGAAAATGATAAAGATCATAGATGCATGGAAAGAGAAGCAAGAGTCTCTAACTGTGGAAGCCAAGAAGCAATAGGATGGTGATGGCAAAGACATTTCAGAAAAGAAAAAAAATAAAAATGCAGAAGAAATTGGAGAAGAACCAAAAAAAAAAAGAAGCAAAAGAAGATGAAGGAGATCAATAGGAAGAAGAAGAGGTAGATGTTGAAGACGAACAAAAAAAAGGAGACGAAGAACTTGCAGAAGAAAAAGAAACAAAGGAAGTCAGAGAAGTAAAAGAGGATAAAGGAGATGACGAAGTAAAACAGCCAGGAGATGTGACACCATAACCGTGTATTAGATTCTGGGTTGACTTGTCAAGTGGGAACAACGGAGATATGACAGCCCGCCCAGCCTTTATGAAGCGGGCTAACAATAGCAAGGACGTGAGGCCCAACTTCAGGGTTACTGGGATGTAGAATGTGCCCGATGACTTCAGGGTTACCGAGTTGTGAAATGGGTCGAACATATATGGCTCGGGAAGATTAAACAAGACGACGTTGATTGTAACTGTTAGAATAGTTCAGTGTATATAATAGAATAGTTCAGTGTATATAATAGAATAGTCCCACATCTTGTGGGCTTAATCCATTATCTTTTAGTCTCTTTAAATAGAGAGTTCTTGTACACGATTATTCAATATATAATTATTCTTTAATCTCAAGTTGGTACCAGAGCTATTTGTTCTGGGGATCCGCTTTTGCTAAAACCCTAAGCCCACTACTTGGGTGTTCTCTTTTACTTTGCCGTCCGTCCTTCCGGCAAGTTATCATCAGCCGTGTGTCCCTCCGGTAGATCCTCTACGCCGTGCGTCCT
This sequence comes from Gastrolobium villosum, assembly GCA_032173675.1. NCBI lineage: Eukaryota > Viridiplantae > Streptophyta > Magnoliopsida > Fabales > Fabaceae > Gastrolobium > Gastrolobium villosum. Next base: position 37,828 of record JAVKPL010005547.1, read on the forward strand.
TCCGGCTTGATTCTTCAACTAGTAGAATCACCGATTGCCGCCATAACCACCGTTCATCACTGTTCACAGCCACTGGAGTACTGTTCCAGCATCGATTTCAACCGAAAAGCTAGCGACCAGAGTAACATTGGAAACCAACTTTATGAGGGGCAACCCCCAGAAGGGGTGACCTCCAACAATGGATGTGTGAGGCTAGTCAAGAAAAACCTTATTGTAGCTGGAGTAAGGGGAGGGTCGAGGTTTGGGTGGCGCATAAATTTATGCTTGGAGAGCAATGCTCATTTTTCACTAGACCAAGTCAACCAAAACCAGCACTCCCCCATCATCTTGATGGGTACTGACAAACTGAAGCTGGAAGAGGAAGAGCAGTTCTGTGACAGTGAAAGCATGGAGGATGGCGAGACTCATCGGTTGAGCATCCTTGGTATTGTGGGTCTCATTTCCAACCACTGGTTGTAGTTGAGGGGTGAGATTCATGGAATGAAAATGAAATTGAAGCTGCCAATGTGGTCAAGATGCTACAAGAATTGGGATCCTGGATGAAGTTCTCTCACCTTTCTTGTCCTCTCTCTCTTCACCTTGAGGACAAGGTGAGTTTTGGAGGGGGAATATTGATGGGCCTGGAAGTGAGTGAGTGAGTTAGTTAGGGAATTCTTCTAGAACGTTCCTAGAGAATGAGAAAAAAGGTGGGATAGTATGGTGAGTGGGTATGTGAATTGTAATGGATTTGGTTGTGGTAGTGGGTTGGGAAGAGGTGTTGTTGGAGCCCTTTGTTGGCATTTTCGTAGTTTCTTTTCTGTTACCATTTTCATAGTGTCTCTAAGGCTGTTTTCAGCCATTACCATCGTTATTTTGGATATTGGTGTCTGTAAAGTTGATTTTCCATAGTATATTTCTGTGTTTCTACTCTGTGTGTGAATTCCTTGAGGTTTCATCAATTTATAATCTAATTTTTTCAATTTTAGTATACTCATTAAAGTAACATGCACTGCATTGTCTACGTGCCACCTCCTCTGTCTGCTACAGTGCTTAACATATGGACCTTTGATATTCATATTGTACTTACCTTTTTCCTTCACGTAATTCTAATTAAAATTTTAAATCCTCACAATTTTTGCGTAATTATATTAAATAAATTTTTGAAATTTTATCCGCTAACCATATTAATTGTTTATACTGTATCATGCAGGTTGCTACTGATGTCGCATCTCGGGGATTGGATGTCACAGGAGTGTCGCATGTCATCAATCTAGATCTTCCAAAGGTATTTCTGCTTCAAGCGGAAACTACTTGATGAATGAGTTTTGTCTTTATTCCACTAAGAAAAAGAATATCTGAAAACGGGGGATTTTCCGCAGTTAGTGAATTGCCATTCTGCTACTGCTATGTTGGCATCTCGTTAGACTGGTATTTTTCAGTCAAATTTAATTTCATTGAGAAATACATACCTGAAGCTTCAGTTATGGCTGCCTCAATTATAGACCATGGAAGATTATGTACACCGAATTGGAAGGACAGGGCGTGCGGGATCAACCGGCCTATCTACTTCCTTTTACACTGATCGTGACATGGTACTTGCTATCCTCCTTTTCTTTAAAAAAAAAAATAATGAAAAATTTGATCTTGGCTTTTTTCTCTTGACTTTGATATTAATATCATTCTGCTCTTTAGTTCCTTGTGGCAAATATAAGGAAAGCAATAGCTGATGCTGAATCTGGGAACAGTCCGGCGTTTGCAACTGGAAAGGTACTATATTTGTCCTGCTAGAATGAGTTAGGACTCTTGTGGTCCAGTTGGAATGCCAATAAAAATGATGGTGAAAAATGAATAAATGAGTTTTCAATATAATTTTACTGGTGTCTCGTGTATACTAAACGGACGATTAGTGTTTTAAGGACTCTTACGGTGTTAGTGTTTTATTGGGCTGGGCTTGTAGTAGCTAGTTGTAGTTGTAAGATGTCAAGAGTTGTGTCTAAAGACATTCACTTTCTCCCGAATCCTATTTCAATTTCGGGATATTATATTTAACCTTGGGCTTCACTGTTGACTTTCTGCTATTGGCTTCTAGGTTGCTAGAAGGAAGGAGAAAGAAGCGGCAGCTGCACAAAAAGAGGCAAATATCGCCTTCTCCAAGCACTTGGGATCGGGATCTGCTTCAATTAACATCGAAGATAAGTATAAATTCATGATCACTCCTTCAAACTTTAAAGGAGAGGGCGCAGCAGATAGTGCGTGGGATGATTGATGACAATTGCCAAAGCCTTCAAGGTTGGTAATGTGACTTTTTGTTTTCTTTTCTTTATTAATCTTGTTATGATCCCATTTGTAAGGTATGGGACTTCAAGTCCCACATCGGTTATATAGACAACTAATATGGGGTTTATAAGTCCTTGGACACTTCCATCTTTGAGTTAGCTTTTGGGGTGATGTATCCCAAGGTTCTTATCAAATGGTATTAGATTCTTCCACTATGTCTCCCGGTTGCAATCGAGCGGCGCGGGTGGTTACGTAGACATTGCAGTGTTCGCCCGTGGCTAGTAAAAGATTAGCTCAAAGCCCGCATGGGCGCCGGATTTGCGGAGCGTGATGGAATGTTATGATCCCATTTGCAAGATATGGGACTTGAAGTTCCACATTGGTTGTATGAGTAACTAATGTGGGATTTATAAGGTTTTGAGCATTTCCACCCTTTGAGCTAGTTTTTGGATTGACATCTCAAAGTTCTTATCATCTTCCTTTTTGGGGTGTTGGGTTTTGGGGGGGTTTAAGTTTCCATCTTCTTGGTTGGTCACACTTATATATCATGGCTTCGCTTGCTGCAACTCTTTCTCCCTCCACCCGATCTAATGGTTTCCATGTGCAAACTGCTGTTTTTATGTTGTGGTTCTGGTGCATAATTGATATATTCTGTTCTGACTTGGAATATGTGCATATATAGGTTGGTTGCTTCTAAGATGCTGTGTAGATGGACAAGTTTCTAGTTTTGCAAGTCTACGTATTATCTCTCACTGTTGTTCTAGCTAGCTCACTTGTAACAAGTAGCTTGCTACACAGACGCATTGTACAGTTATGTAGGTAATGCATCTTATGTAATACTAGAAACGCATGTTTTCTTTATATTTGTGTTGCGGCAAATGTGCCTTTATTCCTACAGGTATTTCCGCATCATCGAATGTATATCCAGCTTTGTGTATTCCACTTCCATTTTTAATTTCTTTTTTAGCACTTTTAACCATTTTAGAATACCCACGAAAATATGGTAATTGTTTTTTATTCATGTATGTAGTCTATTATTTCTGCCATTCCTTAAGTTAAAAGAAAAATTCTATAAAACGACAGTAAGACCGGCAATGCTGGCCAGCACATAGGCAACATGAGTATAAGATGAGAGTAGTAGAAATGAGGATGTTAAGGTGGATGTGTGGTTACACAAAGATGGATAAGGTAAGAAATGATGATATTCGACGAAAGGTCGAAGTAGTACCGGTTGCCGAGAAGATGAGAGAATATAGATTGAGGTGGTTTGGGCACGTGATGAGAAGGTTCCTGGATGCTCCTGTAAGAACAGTAGTTTGTTACCAAGAGCTCAACACAAAAAGAGGTAGAGATCGGTCGAAACTTACTTGGGGGAAGGTAGTAAAACAAGATTTAATGAAGTGAGATATAGATTGGCGGACGGTGTGTCTTAGAATGGAATGGAGAAAATCTAAAAGTATGGTGGAGGGTTAGACCCGTGGTTATTCCTATGTTCCAGATGGTCCATTTTTAGTTCTTTTCCCCTTAATTTTCCCCATTTCTTCTTGTACCTTTCTTTTTCACTTTTATTTATTCATATTTATATATATATATATATATATATATATATATATATATATATATATTATTATTTTCAACCGTTTTATATCTTTTACGTGGGTTCATCTATCACCGATCCCAATTAATTTGGGATAAAGGTGATGTTGATGTTGATGTTGATGTTGATTTTTGCCATTCCTTCGATTTTTTTATGTCTTGCACCTTTATTTCGGTGCCCGTCCTCTTTGCACGTGCCAGTTAAGCGTCTGAGTTTATGTAATAATTTGAACAGTTATTTTCTTGATAATAAAAGAAAATGGTATAAAAAATAAATAAAAAAATAAAAAGCCTATGATGTAGGTAAAATAAAAAATGAAGACAAAATAGAGTTTTTAGTGACAATTTGACTATTTGCAACTAGCCTAATTTGTTCAAGAATCAATTATTGTTATTCAAAGGATCATATAGTTTATGGGGAATGTTTCTTTTGTAGTAGGAGAGACAATATTCTTCTTGCAGATGTATAGGCATGTTTACCTTCTCTTTTAGCTTGAGTCTGCAACATAAGAGGAGATATTCCCTATTGCAGGAGAAAATACAAACCTATAATTTATATGATTAATGTTTTTCATATTATAAGATATAAATTTATTTTTTATAGACACAAAAGTGTGTAGGGTCCATGTGAGGAGAAGACGGAGAAAGAGAAAAAGTGGGTTCCATCCATTTTTTGTGTATTGCATGAGATAAAATTGTCTTGTATAACTTTAGAAATATATTTCCAATAGTTTATGAGAGAGGATATTCTTACTACCAAATTTTTTCACTACTAACTTACTACTTATCTAATCACCATTAAATCAAAGAGAATGTTAAAAAGTTTTTGAAAAAAGAGAAAATGTTGATCCAATGGTGATTAGATAGGTAGTAAGTTGGTAGTGGAAAATTTTGGTAGTAAGAATATCTCTCCTCATAGTTTATATATATAGGGAAATATTTTTCTCATTTGGTTGAAGATAGCTCTCTCATGTTATACACTTGTGGAATTTTGTGCTAGCTTTTTTCATTTCTTTTTCCTCTTGTTTTAAAGTGTGGGCTCCACATATTTATCTCACACGCATGAGAGAAATATCTCAAGCAACATGAGATTAGTAACTCCCATATTTATCTCTCACGCGTGGGAATGTTGTAAATTATTGCTTGTTTCTGCTCGAAGAGGGTAACTTCTCACGTGACAGATATATGTATGGGGCATGTTACGTTTACAACTTTTTTTGTTTACAACTCTTTCAACCTCAACTATGTTCTCCCGGGAGAACACTCTCCATTAGTGTTATCCCGGGAGAACATAGTTGAGGTTATAAACAAAAAAAGTTGTAAACGTAACCCTCCCCTATATATATATAGGTAAAATGACTTCTTATTTGTAGGAAAATGCTCTCCTCATATCATTCTCACATCGGAAAACGCATATCTATGTTTTATGTTTTTATTTTGGTAGGGCCCATTTGAGTTGTCTCTGCAAGAATCATTCATCTTTTCCTATTGCATGAGAAATGCAAAGCTATATATATATATATATATATATATATATATATATATATATATACATATATATATATATATATATAAGGCTTTATTTTTCTCTAACCGCTTGATGTCTAGTAAATAAATTCGTGAAATCATAATCATACAAAGGTTGGTGAAAGCATTAAATGCGAAGAATCATAATCAATCAACGATATAAGATCTATTGTTGAATGTCCAGCAGACGGAGAAATGATTTTACCATATATATATATATATATATATATATATTGGATACCAACCCTAATATAAAAGCTTGAGAAAGTTCCTTGAGAGCATTGGTTATTTGAAGAATGAAAAGATGAAGAGGAGACTGAAAATAAAAGTCGGGTAGGATTAAAGTTGTACGATATGATATGATTTTTTTTTGCATAAGCATTTAACTTATTATTATTATTATAGTATAAAAAAGGGGGCCAAAGCCCAAAGAAAAAAAAATACTAACTAAGGGTTAGGACACCAGCATCAGCAGCCAGTAGCAACCCCAAACCATGGGGGGATCCTGATGAATGATCAAATTAGCTCCTAAAACACCTGTAAATTTCGCTAACCAATCAACGCTTCTATTCCTCTCCCTTCTAACATGGATAAAATGAATTTCCGGAAATTTCGCTATCCAATCAACGCTTCTATTCCTCTCCCTTCTAACATGGATAAAATGAATTTCTCAATCCTTAGCACACCAGGTCTTGATGCTATTAACCATGTGAGAGTTTATCCTGGAACCATTCCTACGGTTGAGGTCCTTAAACACCAGAGAGGAATCGCTTTCTACAATTAGGAATTTCATCCCAAATTCCCACGCGACTTGGAGACAAATCAAAATTGCCCAGCATTTCGCAGCGACAGGAGTACATCTCCCTATACTCTAGGTAAAACCTCTCACCCACTCACCATTTTCATTCCTGATCAGGCCACTGCAAATGGCTCTGTTAGAGATAACATCCACCACACCATCTACATTTAATTTCCCCCACCCCGATGGAGGAGACTAGACCTCATAATGATGTGTTTGAAGGAATAGTGGAGAAAGACATCGTCTTTTGGAGATGTTAGACTAGGATTTGGCATAGGCTTTAATTTTATTTGAGTCAATGAAAACAGCAGGTGTTAAACCTGGTGAGATTATTATGGTATATATTTTAAAAATTTCATACGCATTTAGATTTTATATAGAGCTTGCCTTTAGCATTAGTTTCTACCCCCTTAATCCGTTGTATGCAAGGTGTCCGTTCAGAAACTAGTCTCCATTCGATCGCCTTCGATAAAGACTTTACCGAATGACCAAAGGTTCTCATTCGGTCGCCAATCACCATGGTAGTTAAAATCTGGATTTAAATCTTAAAATCCCGATTTTAATAATTTATTTTTGCTAAAACGATTTAGATTCACTTAAAATCCTTTCCAATATAAAATCCCGATTTAGACATTTACTTAAGTCCCAATTTTAAAATTTAAATCCCCATTTTAACTATTGGAATGATGTTAAGCAAGTTAGAAAAACTGTTGAATATAGCATTAATGATGTTTCATCCGAAATGGATGAATTGTGGAAAATGAAGGAACTTTATCTCATGATGAAAGTTTATATAAAGACAATTTTGAATGATTTATTAGCTTAGACCCTTAGGATCTGTTTAGAGCACCTGATAAGGAAGATATGATAGGATAACTTATCATATCCTACTTTTATCTCTTGTTTGGTGGGTCAATAGGATATGATTAGCTTATCATATTGTCTCATTGTATCCTATCTAACACATGATTTCTTATCTTATGGGATGAGCTGGGTTAGGATTCAATAGGATAGGATATCAATATTGGATACCCAATATTTCCCCACGCTACCCAATATATTCTCCTTTTACATAATCTTATCATATTACTAATCAGGTGCTCATCAAACACAGGACATGATATGGGCTCATCAACCCCATATCATATCCTACCCTTATCCTATCCTGTCCACCAAACGAGCCCTTAGAGTGTGACAATTGTATGCAAATGTATAAGGATGGTGGCAAGTAGTCTATTTTTCTTAATTTTTTTTTTATACATAAGCATGTATATAAAAATTTAACTTTAGAGTGCATGTAAAATCTACGATTTGTATTACGATTTTAAGGTTTACGATTTTTTATTCCCTTTCCGATTTTAGGTAAAATCCCGATTTTCACTACCTTGCCAATCACCATTCGATTTCCAATCACCATTCGATTGCTAACGATAAAGACTTTACCAAAGGGCCAAAGGTGCTCATTCGGCCGCCGAACTCCATTCGATCGTGTACGATAAAGACTTTATTGAAGGGCGAAAGGTGCCTGATCAGCCGCCAATTTCCATTCGATTGTCAACGATAAAGACTTTAGCGCAAGGCCAAAGGTGCCCATTTAGCTGCCAATCTTCATTCGACCGCCTACGATAAAAACTTTACCGAAGGCCTAATGTGTCATTCGGTCGTCAATCTTCATTCCATTGCCAACGATAAAGAACTCCCGAAAGGCCAGGTGCCCATTCATCCATTCGGTTTCCAATCTCCATTCGATCACCTACGATAAAGACTTTCCTGAAGGGCCAAATTCATGTTTTCAATTCCATGTCTCGTCGAATCTCTGTGTCTTACAATCATGATATTTGGGTATCTAAGGAGCAAAAAATTTGACCTTGCAAAGGACCTGTTTAATAAAATTCCTAAAAGGGACTTGTTATCCTGGAATATAATTCTCATTGGATATGTTAGGAACCGCAGACTTAGGAATGCCCACAAATTATTTGAGTTAATGCCTTAAAAGGATGTTGTTTTATGGACTGCCAAGTTATCACGTGGACAACAATGGCGTTTGGATATTTGCATAATGGAATGTTAGATGAGGCAATAATTCTTTTTGATGAAACGCATGAAAGAGATGTGATTTCATACATTGCGATGTTTACTTGTTATGCTCGTAACGATCACTATGAATATGTTTTGCACATTTTGTGGTAATGAAATGAGATGGAGAAAGTTTAAATAGGGACACATGTAGTGTTGTTTTGAGCACATGTGCTGATATTAGTGCTTTGGAGTTAGGTAAACAAGTCCATGGGTAGGTGGTGAAGACGAGATATGAGACTGGGTGTTTCGTGGGTAATGCACTTCTTGTAATGTATTTTAAGTGTGGCAAAAAACTAATGATGTGTTTGAAGGAATAAAGTAGAAATACATCGTCTCTTGGAGTACAATGTTAGCTGGTTATGCTAGACATGGATTTGGCAGAGGCTCTAATTTTATTTGAGTCAATGAAGACAACAAGTGATAAACCTGGTGAGATTATTATTGTATATATTTTAAACAATTCATACGCATTTATATTTTATATAGAGCTTGCCTTTAGCATTAGTTTCTACTCCCTTAACCTGTTGTATGCGAGTGTGAACCAATGTTATTAATCATAATTTGTATTTTACTAATTGTTTTGTTTGAAATTCAGTCGTATTCCTTTTGACCCTATCCTACATGTAATAACACTTTGTTGATTCTTCTTTAAATCGTGTTTCAGGTTGGTGTTTTGTTGGTTGAAGTCACACTGGCTTGACAGACAGGGGAGTTGAATATTTTTGTTCCATGGTTCCCCAACTTTACAACATTAATTGCATCATTGATCTTCTTGACAGAGCCGGCTACTTGAAACAAGCATTGAAATTAATGAGAAACATGCCTCTTGAGCCAGATGCTACAACCTGGGGAACTATACTAGGTGCAAGCCGGATTCATGGCAATATTGAAGTTGGTGAGAAGGCTGCTGCAATGCTTTTTGAGTTGGATCCTCATAACCCGGGAGTGTATTTCCTTTCAAATCTTTACGCAACTGCAGGCAGATGGGTTGATGTTGGTAAGACGAGATCAATGATTAGGAATTTTGGTATTGAAAAAAAAAGGGTACCTGGGTGTAGTTGGGTTAGGGCACAAAACAAGATTCATACATTCATGGTTGGGGTACCGAATGATCAAAGGTTTCCATTTGGTCGCCAATCACTATTCAATCGCTAACGATAAAGACTTTACCGAAGGGCCAAAGGTGCTCATTTGGCCGCCAATCTCCATTCGATCGAGTATGATAAAGACTTTATTGAAGGGCGAAAGATTATCATTTGAATGTCAATTTCTAAGTTATTGAATTTGTAAAAAATATAATTAGGAATCAAATTTATATATTCAACATGCAACATCCATCATATCTCTTGTGAAAACATCCAACGGCTAATCATCCTGGTTAAGGCTAGTTGGCCATTTGGCCAAATGGAATTGATGACACAAACCTTTGAATATTCTTAGCTTGAGTTAGCCTTCTTAGATAATCCATCATATCTCATGTGAACAGTAAAAATGGAAGCAGTGGAATTTAAAAGCTCATATAGGCAAAATACAAAAGGTCATCAATATGCTTTCAGGGGCATTGTTAAGATTTAGAGAATTGTTAAGCCTCATAAACAATTTTAGTGGCATATATACTTAAAGCACTTGATATTTAAAAATACTTTGAATCGATAAATCAATAGAAATAAGCTAACAATGTCAAAAGAAATTTAGGGTCTGAGAAGGAGGAACATGAGTAGAAGACTGTCTCACGTAGTCTTTTGTCTCTTGTTTGAGTATAACGATAAGGATAAGGAATGATGGGAGAAATGATGCTAACACAAGAAAGTCAAGCTTACTACATAAGAGAGGAAAACCTAAAAATAGAGCTTACATGATTATTCTCTGCCTTGGAAGGGGGGTCATCTACTAATAATGTGTCTAATGGACCAAAGCGATAGTCATTTCCACTATTTTGGCACCATGACACACTTTTCGAAGTTCTTTTAAAAAATGGGATTCTTGTTACCACTACAAACAATGTCATTTGACTTGGTACACTCTTCTTGTCTTTGCATAAAACGTTATTGAAATAGTCAGTAATGTCTAGAAAAATCTTAAACAATAGTGAATTACTAATAACAATTGTTTTCAATTGCAGCTTTAATGATTGTATGAAAAACAAAGCATGATGCAAGTAATGACTCAAAGTAATCTTAATAGTCAACCAACATCTACCTTGAGGAAAATAAATTTTCTAAAAATTATACTATAAATTGAAGAAGATTTAGAAAGAGGGAAGGATAAGTCAACTACTACTATCCACTACTAATCTCATCACCCTTAGATCATAAAAAAGGAAAAAATAACCTCCACTACTTTCTTTTTCCTATCATTTATGGGTGATGAGGATGGTAGTGGATATGTAGTAGTTGACTTTAGTACTAGGATTATAATAAATTACCCAAACAATGAACATCGTTATGTTAACTTCCCAAAAAGTTTTTTGGTTGGTTCTATAGCATTTCTCCTGCCAGTAAATATATGCAAGCATCAAGACACAATAAAAGTAAATGTAATAGCTCACTTTTCTAATGCTAAAATACAAACCAGTCCATGACTATGTTAAACCTAAGTCAAACATACAAACTAAAGCAATTAGATAAGTCGTAGATTGGTATCTTTGTCTAGATTTCTAAATAGCCATAGAAAAGTTTTTAAAGCAAAAATCTAAGAACTCATCACAATAGGGTCTTTTGTAAATTGTAAAATGAAAAAAGTAAATATTTGATCACATCACCAATGTTAATAAAAATGGTGAAATCATACTCCATTTAGATCGAGGATGAGAAGCTTCTTCTTTGGGATAATAGTTTTGCCAATCAGCCCCACTCTAGCCACCCTTTCCATACATGAAACAACATTCATATTCAAATAATACTATTAGTTGAATGGGCTATCAATTACTAATGAATTCATGTTAAAATACTAAGTTGATTCATGAGATTGTTAATGAGATGTGGAGATGATAAGACGTCTTTTGACACACAAATTTAAATAAGTAACACGTTGACGATGAATTTTAAATCACTAACAAGTAGTGTAATTTTACTTTTATAATAACCCACATTATTAAGTTGTATAAATGGGAGTTATTCATGGATTTGAAGATATTAATGTGACTAAGAATTCAAGTCTTGCCATTCAAGTCGTTAAAGTACCAAAATGCAAATATGAAAAGTCTAGGGACCAAAGTGTAATTATGGGAAAGTTGGGACTATATTGCAAATATGAAAAAGTTGGCCTAAACATAATTATAATGTCGTAATAGTTAAGTTACACTAATTAGAAAGTAAAGTCTAATTACAAGGTTTAATCGGGTGAAAATCCCAAATTTTGGGTTAAAATACCCACTAGGGGTAAAATGGTAATTTGGCAAAAATTGCCCGGATTTGGACCAATTTTGTGAAATACATTTCGCCTAAGCTTATAAAATTATAGAATCTAGTTGGAAAGAAAAAAAATTAGAGGAAAATCTAATTGCGTGCATAAAGTCTTTTTTTAGGACAAAAGTGTAATTTGTGAAGTTACCAGGTAAAATGCAACTATGCAAAAATTACCGAAAATTTTAAAATACTATAGTGACATACCATTAAATAATTTTGGTGAATGTCAAAGTAAATATTAGATGGTTTAAATCATGGATTATTGTAGAATTAGTGAGATTCATTAAGGGTAAATTGAATATTTTCCACTTAAAACCATTTAATGTACCATGCCATATCATCTTTCTCTTATTTCTCTTCCTCTCCATGCGCCGACTAGAAGCCATCCTTTCCTTAGAACTAAATCGAACTGCCCCCTCCAAGGCCAAGGATGTCCAAGCCCACAGCTCTCAATCTAAGCCTCTAAACCAAAAACACTATTAGACGAAAGTTGTTCCTTTGGCCTCAACTAAGTGCACTTAACCCTCATCCATCATTGGAAAGCCACGATTTGGAAGAAAACCCCTCTTCATGTGCATCAGAATTTTGGATTCAAGGAGAAAAGAGTTTTTCTTGCTTCCAAGCTTGGAGAATCATTTCCCTAGTCTTCCTTGATGATTTAGAGCTAAGAAACTTAATTTTTCATGGATGATTCTAAGGATCTGAATTTGGTGTTCTTGAGATGAATAGTAATCAAATTTTGTTGTGATTTGAATTACGCTCAGTGCCTTTGAAAAAGTATGATCAAGGATTGTTGATAATGATGAGTCAATCTTAAAATCTAGACTACATGAATTTTGAAATTTAAGTCTTCGAAAATATATGTGTTTGAAGAGGGTTTGGTTGGCTGATGATGTTTTGGTGTAAATGGGCCTTGATGCCTTCACAAATTATGCTAAGGAATGGTATTTAGTTATAAAATATTATTAAAACAACCATTTAGACAACATTTATGTATTGGTCAAAAAACTAGTCATGAAAATACGGTATCTTGTGATTAAAGTAATGATGTGAATGGTTGATTATTGTCCTTTGATAGTGTAGTGTTAAATAGACTAGTTGGTAGCTATTGAATAGCTTCAAAAGTTGATGAACTTCCTAGAGGCATGTTTCGGCCATTGTGTGAAAATATATGTAGGAAGCTTCTTAAATTTTAATTAGAACTTGGAATGCATGTCTATTGTTATTCTAAGTATTTGCAAGGTTAGAAATACCCACTTTGATATTGTGTTCATGGTTAATTGAATAAAGTGTTCAATCTTGAGAAATTGGATTAGTTGGTCATGACTTGTAATCGGGCTTGAATTGGAATATAAAAGTGTTAAGATATGTTGTGTCATGGAAGTAATATGATGAAACCAACTTACACACCATGTTTGGAATTCTGATGAAAAATTAAAGTGTTGAACACTTGTGTGTTTAAGATTTGGAATAACTACATTGATGATAGATTATTGGTTGTTTGATTGTGTAGTTTATAATCAAGTAGTAACTTGGTGTTGGAGAAAGCTTAGAATCCAACTCTTTATAGAAGCATAAATCATTGAACATTCAAGAAGATGGTAAGTACATGAAATTGGATCCTTGATGGATTAATAGCTACTAATCATGTAATTGATTATATTCAAGTATTAACTTGATGTTTGGTATGCTATTCGTTTTAATGAATAAATTGTCATCTTTTGAATAAGTGACTTTGGTACTTGAAAGGACTTTGAGAAGATTGCTTGGGCTTCAAGAGAGCTTAGCAAGGAAGGGAGCTCCAAGAGGTAAATCCATGGTTTAGGAGTTTTACTCCCTATTGTTGTTCCACCATACTTCTATGGAAGTACTGATTATTATTTGGATGATTGAGTGGTATGTTAGTAATCTGGTATGACTGCATTCATATAGAACTGTTGTATAATTGGCGAAGGGACCAATGGACAAGCACTAGGGGTTAGGTTGTAAATCAGTGAAGAGGCTGGTAAACAACTGAAGTTTATGTGATGATGCTATTATATGTACTTTGGCCAATTAAACTTTTAAAGATTTTCCTCTAGATATATGTTGTTTTCGTACCATGTAGATACTATCCTTTCATGCAGGAAGTTAACACATGGGTGGAGAACTTCTCCATAAATCTTGAGTTTAGTAAGATGTTGAAATCTCACCCCGTATGAGGAACATATTTCAGGTGCTCTAGCAGCAGGAGATGGGCCCTTAGAAGGCAAGAGGCCCGCACAGTGTTGGAGGACTCATGAATGTTGGAGACTAGATGACTGTGTAGATATTTTGTGGTTTATATTGGTATGGTCATGCACAGTCATATACGCTGACATGTATTTTGAGGTATAGATGTGTATATGTTGTTTACGGTTTTTAATTAAGGCACATGCAACCATTATTGTAGTTAAACATTTGCAAAGTAGTATGATATTCAGAGGATGCATGTAAGTGTATGGATTTTATAATTGTAACGTTTGGCAACTTACAAGAATCAATGACTATCCCCACATACTAACACGAGACTTTTCAGTGTGCTTTTTCCTCACTCGCACACTTCCTGGGAAGTTTTCCCAAGAGGTTACCCATCCCAGAATTGCTCCAAGTCAAGCACGCTTAACGATGGAGTTCTTCCGTTCCAGGCTACGAAAAAGAAGATGCATCTTGTTAGTATAGGTAGTACTAATTAATCCTTATAAGTCATTCACAACTGTACTGTCTCATACCAGCACAGTCTTTGGAATCCCTCTCTATCGGGTGTCAATTTGATTCATTCATGCATGTAACCCCACACTGGAAGCCTGTCAGGAGCCGCTCCTTGTCCGTGCCTCTTTACACCGGTGATTGTAACAACCCGTGTTAACTCGGTTTGTTAACATACTATCGTATTAAGCCACGCTTAATTAAAATGTGGAATAACTTTTTCATTAATTCAATTATGACGTTATTAACCTTAGCCAAGTTGATTACTTAATCAATTTCATAAAATATCGCCTGTATGTAAATTGCAAGACAACTAACTGAATACCTATATTAAAATATAAAGTGAATATCTAAAGTCACGGATCTACCACACGTAGTCCGGACAATATCCTGATACATTAATCAACTAATGTCTGAAAACATAAAGACAAGTCAATGTGGCATGGAAAATCCCCATGCTCACCAAATAAGGCACATAGCCCCAACAACAGTATCAACTCAATATCATAACAATAACAGAAAACATAAACAACAACCAATATCCAGTCATGTCAGCATATACAACAATATCTAACTCAGCTCTGGCCTCCTGCCACTAGGAGTCTCAACCCCTGGGTTCCCTGAACCTGAAATAAGCATCCCCAAACGTGGGGTGAGATCTCTAACAAGAAATCTCATTAAGACAAGGGGTCCTCAAGGATCTTCCACCCCAAGCTCACTTACATGTGCAATATAAGTTCTAAAAGCAGTAATTTCCAGTATAAGTTCCAAAAGTATGCAGTGCAACAGATATTCATGCCACATGAGTTATCACTATCCTACTGGCCAGAGAAATGCAGGAATACGTCTATTACCCACATAGTAAGTACAAGGAACACCGCTTGCACCTCACCCACAGCCTTACCATATTGTATGTACCACATACTTAGGCTTACCGTATAGGTGGACTCACATGCATATCATAACAGCACATCGCATATAACAGCTCAACAGCATTTCCAAAACATCAAATGCATGTAACACAACATGCATAAACCACATCCCCATTAGACATGGTGGAACCACAACATGGCTAAACCGAGGACACGAAAGTTTACATTGCAAGCAATCAATCCAAGCCAAGAGTCCAACCACTCTCAAAGTCCAAACACAACAGTATCATGGACCAATAATATATCATTAAATATGCACCACAAGCATACAACTTAAAGACCACGTCTTTCCATTACGTTTTACGTCTTAAGATTTCCAACAAAGCCATAAGCCCTTAATCGCATGATTCTGACTTAGTTCATTAATTACCGAAGTCCAACTTCCTTAATCTAGGGTCCACAAACCCCCAATAGCCTATTATATGAACAGTGCAGCTACTGTTCTCTGAAATTCCAGAATATCCGGATATATATCGGGGGCATATCCAGATATTCCATATCGGGATATCACAGAACCCCATATCCAGATATCGATATCCGAATACCATATCCGGATATCAATATCCGGATATTTATCGAACACATATCTGGATATTTCACGATAGAATGCAGTTTCAACATTTCGTGAAAACATCCACCAAAGGTCCAACTTTTAACACTTGTATACGTCCAAGGATCCATTTTTAAGCATATACAAGTTCACTTAGGTATTGGTTACTTCTTTTTACCCATTAACATGCCAAGACTTCATCTTTAAAGCATAAAACACAAGATTAAGGTTGGTACAACTTACCAAAGCTCAAAACAGAGCAAGATGTGCTCTTGGAGCTCACCAATGATCCCTCACAGCTCAACCTACCAAAGAGCACGAAAATGGCACCAAGCTATGACCTTTCTTCACAAGGAAGGCTCCTTGAAGCTCCAACAACCAAGGAAAAAGGTCCACAACACCCACTCAACACAACTCAGCCCCCAAACATGCTTCACACAGCCACCAAACTCATAAACACAAGCTCCCCACTCAACCCAACACCACCACAAGGTGTTTACAAGGCAAAACAAAGAGAAAAAGTGATCATTTGGTGGTTTTCCATGAAGAAAGGGTGAAGGCAAGGGAAGGAGAAAAAGGAACAGTGTATAGAGCAAATGCTTAGCCTCCCTTCACATAGGAATTTTGATTCTAGGGTTTTGTGCCCACTAAAGAGTGTATAAATAGCCACATGACCACTTAACGCGCAGTATTAGCATTAATAGCTATGCAAAAGATCTTAATCCCAAACTTTGGAATCTTAACCTACTCATTTTTCTAAGAATTATCATATTTTTAATTTATTTTTCGAAGCACCTTTCCGGTACGCGCTTTTCCATAGCCAGTATCAGTTCTAGCATCAGATCTCATTATTTTGACTTGAAACTTGTTTACAAGTCCTACATATTATTCTAGTAATTATCACGCACTTATAATAATTTTCCGGGATACTTCATCGCTACGCATTTATACCGGGTAGCAGAACCGGTATCTGCGCATTTCGCCCGAAAAATGACTTTCAACATTATTACCCACTTACTATAATTATTAGAGCATCATAATAATTATTAGGGTCAATTATGAGATTATTTCCTAATTATCACTTTTATTTAATTAATCTCCTTAATTAGCGGTGCGGGTTCTTCAGCGATCACTCCCTGCCCTCGTCAGTGCTCGGGATGTTACATGCCCACCAGCTTCCGCCTAGTTCGTCCTCGAACCACACCGTACTGGATGAGAGGCCCTGCTCTGATACCACTTGGCGCAAATCGCGCCAGGACCAATCGGTTTCGCACACGTTTCGTAGAAAATTCATAACTTGGGCTACGATGCTCCGATTTGAGCGCGGTTTGAACCTACGCGTAGATAACGAAGAGATCTATAACATATTGGAAGATGAGAACCATATAAGTAGTATAAAATTTCTTAGGTGACTAAAAAGCGGAGATGTTTAGTGTTGAACAACAACAAAAATGAGTTTTTAGCCTTGATGGTCTAAGGGGACTACATGGCACACTATGGGAGCAACGTATGTTCTTAATAAAACTTACAAAAAGGTACTCCACATATAGTTTAAGTTATGATCATATTATTGAATTGTTTTAATTACGGAATTGGTTTTAAACAAAAGCGTTCATGAATTACAAAGGAAAAAGTTTATCCGTATTTTAATTCAATCTTATGATTGTAACTGCGCTTAATGTCATACGTAATGTCAACAAACCGATTCTAGAGCGGGGTGTTACAATAATAATGTAAAGTATGGGCACATAGCCTTAAGTATATGAATCCATGGATGGATTCTAGGTTTATTATGGTTACTCTGCTTACTATATGTCTGGACTGGACTTTTTTGGTTTTCAGGTACTATGAGTAATAATGGGATATTATCCCTAGAATGTCCAGTTTATAGCTGAGATGTAATTCGTGATATTCTATTTGGTATGGTACATGTGACCATACTCAGATATTCATTGACCATTAATATGGTCCTAGAATTATTAAGTTTATCCAAAGCTTGAGAATTGAGTAAACGGGACTTCATGGTGGTAACTTATAGGTAGTGTATGATATGTTAAAGCAACGTTTAATTATTCTGCACTTTGTTTGAGTCATAATTGCAATTTTGAATTATTTACATACATAAAGAGTTTTAAACAGTAAACGTTTATTAATAGTAAGAAAAAGTTCATTCGTATTTTAATTCAACTACTGTATATTGTAACTGTGTTTAAATATCATACATAATGATAATAAACCGACAGCTGATGAGGTGTTACACCTTTTATACCATTATGGTTTGGAGGGCAAACATCTCCATCACCAGCAGTATAACCACCATCTGTTGCCGAGGTAGCAGAGGAAGGAGGTAAGTAAAAACTCAAGTCCACATTCAACCTTGCACAAAGGACCTGCAAGAGAGCATTATTTTGCCTTACTTCCTATTGCACCTGCAGAAATTTCTCCATAAGTTGCTAATTTGTGGGAGTTGTGTTGCTAGTCTTCCTACATACTTTCACCGTGATGAGCTGCAATTTATATTAGGATGATCATCCGAGGGGTCAGCTTTATCCTCTTCGACCTGATTAGTGGGGATTAATATGCCTACAGGAGTAGTGGCATATATACTTAAAGCACAAGAAGTGAGGTTTCACTTTTTTTAGGCGAATAAGTTCCCCTACGTATTCTCACAAGCTTCGGTTTTTTGAACCGGTTGTGGAACTGATCCCGAGTGCGGGCGAGTCCAAGATTAAGATCTTATGCGCCTCCCAAAGGTGGTATTGATAGGGATCAAATCAAGGTCTTTTCATCATCTACTTAGCTTTCTAATTTAGTTGTGTATCTAAATTTTTAACTATATTTTTGCTTTAATAAGTGCAAATATGAAAGAAATAATACTCATTTCACTTTAAATTTATATAATTTTAATCACTTGATTATAATTGACTTCACTCTATTTTCGCATATTTATATTCTAATTAATTTCTTTTTTCTGATGTTAAAATTGTGATATAAGTGATAGGCAATAAAAAATTTCTTTTTAAAAAAACCCACGTGAGCAAAAGTCACAACGTTGATATCAAAGAATCAAAACGATCACAAAATATATAGGGGAAATATAAATCTCATGCAATAGGATATAATGAAACTTTTTAGCAACTCAAAAAGATATGAGATTCACTCAATTTTTTTTTCTCTTTTACCTATGTAGTGGGACCCATAATATTTGTGTGTCTACAAAAGGATATAATTTAATAATTTATAGTGATGCGTGTCTTTTAGTAAAGTAGAATGGGTTTATCTTTCTATGCAGTTTTTGTTTTTGAGATATTTCAATCGGTTCATCTCTTCGCGACTAATCTGATTCGGGGCGGATTCTGAGATTAAGACTTTAAATCCCTCATAATTATGACACTCGGGAGGATCAAACACATGCTCTTACTCTCACCTACTCAGTTGCTTGATGTCAATTGAACTACCATGATCATGCATCATTTGGTATCTTTGCATGCACTTTGATTCTGTCATATTATACTAGTTTATATATACTAGGTGATATGTTGCATAGAAATGTACAAGTGTTGTTTCTCTTTCTTGACAAATACCTCAACATCTTTATAACTATTTAAAACAGAAATTATGAAATACAAAATAAAAAAGTTTAATAAATTGAAAAGATAATAAGTATTTAATACCTTCATTTTTAATAATTTGAAGGATTATTAGGAAATATTAAAATATTCAAAGAAGCACCTATAACTCATGCATAGGGAGTCTATATCCTAAGCTGAAAGTCTAGGTTCAAGCAAAAAGAAAAAGAAAACTAAAACCAAATTCACCACAAAATTGTACATTTCCTGCAACTGAAAACCAAGTTGCAACAACTCAACAGAAGATGGGAATACAAACATATCCAATTTACTGGTCCAGAAACATAGCCAGTTCTTAAATCTGCTCAAGAAAAGGTGGTCCTGCAGAGCTTCCTAACTGAACCGGATGAAACTTAGAATCAACATATGTAAACAAGCTAGCCAAAGTGTCAATCAAATCATGAAACCATGGCTATCACTTCTAAGTTCTACCTTCTCATGACCTTGGGGTGATATACATTAGACCCCAAAGTATAAGAAAGACATCTCAGACACAGAGAAATGAGGATACAAGAAAGAAAAAGAAAAGAAAAAAAGTACCATGGGAAAGAATGGTAGGGTTATACTAGTAGATTTACAAGATCACATGCAATCATGCAGATGCAGACACATATATTAGGACACCAAAACTGGAATCCGCTTGTGCCCTATGAAAGCTTGCCGAAGCTTATTATAACCATTTCTGTAGTGCTCAAGTGAGAAGCATAGCTGCCTTATAGCCTCACGTTTCTCTTCAGCTCCTTCTAAGATCTCAATCCTTTGCTTATCAATCTCTTCCTCTAGTTGCTTAACTCTTGCATTGAGATTATCTCTTTCTAACTTCAAAGCATCAAGGCTTACATTGAGATCTTTTAAGTTGTTCTTTCTGTCCTTAATATCTACCTTTAAGAGCTCAATTTCATCCTCCATCTCTAATTTTTCATAGTGAATCTTTCTAATCTCCTCTTCCAAAGATTGGCCATGACATTCCAATTCTTTTATCTTCTCCTCCAAACGTGTCTGTTCCCCCAACAATCTAGACACTTCAGACTTCAACTGCACTTTCTCTAAGAAGATTTTTAGTTCTGCATCAATAGCAGCTTTTAAATCCCTTATCTCATGATCTCTATCTGCTAGACTAGTTTTCAACCTCCCAAGTCTTTCTTGGAGTTTACTACTCTCTCTTTTCTCAGAATTGAATTTTGTTTTCCAAGTAGCAATGTCCTTCTGAGCCAATTTAAGTTGATCCTGCAATTGCTTAATGCTTTCACATGATTTTCCGGCATCAAATTTCAAGGAAGCAATTTGCATCTCTGAAGACTCAAGTTTTTCTTTTGTGATCCTTAGCTCCTCCCCAAGAGTCTTGATATCTTCTTCATTTGATGATAATTCAGTACCACCCTCCAAATTTCCTGATTCCATTGACCTGTATTTCTCAAGCTCAATCTTCAGTTTAGTGATTTCCTCTTCTGA
Organism: Gastrolobium villosum; assembly: GCA_032173675.1. Lineage (NCBI taxonomy): Eukaryota > Viridiplantae > Streptophyta > Magnoliopsida > Fabales > Fabaceae > Gastrolobium > Gastrolobium villosum. The sequence continues at coordinate 58,782 of JAVKPL010005547.1, forward strand.
AAGACTTAACTTTTCTTCATATGCATTAGTCTTGGCACGAACATCTTCAGCATTCTCAATTCTTATCATCCCTTTAGATGAACCCTCCACACGTTCCTCCTCATGCATGGAGAGCTTTTCTTTTACCTCACGTAACTCAATTTCCAATTCCAATATCCTTTTGTTCATGGCATGATCTGTTCCATTTCCAAAGAAACCTGAATAACTATTCATAGATGAAGCATCATCAAATTCATCATCAGAATCTGTCAAAGTAGAAGACCCATCTCCATAATCTTTTTGATTTGCATCATAACCATTTCCACCAGAACCAAGAAAGAAATCAAACCCTGCAGCACGGTTGCTAGATATGCGACGACCCAATTTTCTTGGAGAAGGAGATGGCCAAGTAGAAGGTGGATCAGAACCATTATCTGAAACACATGAAGCTTGTGATTGAATATCAGAAGGCATGTTCTTCCACAACTCACCTGTAACATGTTCATAACGTTCAGCCAAAGATCTATAACCACGGTAGAACTCTTCAACAAGAGAAATCAATTCTGGCCTCTTCTGATAATACATTTCAGCTTTTTGTGCAAATGAATCTCCATCCTCTTCAATCAGCTTCAACATTTGCCTCACGTTACGGTCCATCTCTGAGGTTAAGGATCGCTTTGTTAATTTCTTGAGAGTCATTGTGATCGATAAATGATTATGGCATGCAAATTTACTTTGAAATTCAAAGAGAGAAAAATAAAAATAAAAATAAAAATAAAAAATGAAATTCAACCACCCTCCCCAACTGCTGCATGCAAAGTTGGGGAATGGTAAATCCTTTTTTGCAGTATAATGAGGACAAGGATGAGACAAGATGTTGTTAATATGACACCAACGTTAATTTGTTTACTTGTTTTGTCTTTTCCTTGTTTAGAATGTGCAAATGTGGAACTGCTTATAAACCTTGTTAAAAGGAGTTATAGATGTGGTTAGAATTAGAAGAACAGAATCTAGGACTTTTTGTTATATAAGTGGAAGGAATAAGGGGAAGGGTGGAACGGGTACTTATATTAATGGAGTTCATATATGTTTCACGGTTGAAGATAAATAATAATAATAATGATGATGATAATAATAACAATAAATGGATCAAAAAATCTTGTTTTCAGATAAAGATAATATTCCTAGCTATCTTAAAGGCTATATAATTTCAAACTAACAATAAAACTCTGCTTTTAAAAGTTGCATGCATATCAGTTGGAGATATATCGGGTCGAGTTGGATTCAACCCAAACATGAGATATCAACCCGAACACGACCCACTTTTACTGCGGGTTGACACGACACGACCCGAAAAATCTTATAATATAAGTGTGATCCGTTTATTACACGACTCACCCCAAAAAAGCACCAAATATGATTGCAATATAACAAAAAAAAATTTCAATAAAAAAAAACCTAGAGCGTATATTTTTTTTTTATATCATTCAATAAAATTACCATAATAACCAACCCGACACGAATATTTTCGTGTTATATTTTTCCAACCCGAACACGACCCATTTATTAAAAGGGTTGACCCGAACACGAAAATTTCGTGTCGGGTCCGGGTTGGGTTGGCGGGTCGTGTCTTAAATTGCCACCCCTAGTTGGAGAGATATGGTTTCTCACACGAGATACATAGAAGCATAACAACCTCTAAAATAACAAGAGATTGGGAGCAACATTAAAATAAATATGTATATTTAATTAATTCAGGAGACTATAATATATAAAGAAATACTAATGGCCTTAATACAGACCTAACCTAAATTTTAATAAAATAAGAAAATAGATCTTTACAATTAATAAAGATATTATAAAGATATTCTTTCCAACACTCCCCCTCAAGCTGGAGCATATAGATCTTAAGCAACAAGCTTAAACAATAAATATTAAGAAACATAACATCAAAATAAATGAGTGGGGTTTCTAACAACTCTACAACCCATACTGGAAAAAACAAACATAATAAACTAAAATAAAATATTATCTATATTTCGAATACTCCACCTCAAGATAGAGGGACACTTCATCTTGGGAAAAAGAAAACTAAAACGAAGCTTCATGTAATATAAATCGGAGAAATCGCCAGCAAATCAACTAGAATGACCATAAGTTTGAAGAATCGGTAAAGAGATTAGCCTAATGGGCTGGGAAAAACATCAGCCAAAAGGGCTGGGAAAGACGTTGTTGCAACTGGGATACAAGCCGACAGAGCCACTTTAACTAGAAAAAATATGCTAACCCTGCAACGATTGAGAAAGACATCAGCCAAAAAGGCTGGGAAAGACATTGTTGCAATTGGGATGCAAGCCGACGAAGCCACTTTAACTAGAAAAAATCTGCGGACCAGGCAACAACTGAGAAAGACATTAGCCAAAAGGGCTGGGAAAGACATTGTTGCAATTGGGATACAAGCCGACGGAGCCACTTTAACTGAAAAAATCCTTGGACTAGGCAACAACAGAGATAAATGCTCCCCCTGAAGAAGAAGAAAACACAGCCGAAAGAAATAAGATTCGGCCGAAGAAGAAAAGATGATGCAGGCAGAGGAAAGAGATGCGGCCATAGGAGACATGACCGAGAAAGAATGCGCGCAACTAGGAGGGAGACGACTGTGAACACTAGCACAGTGGTCACGGGCGGCAACAGCGACACAGGTGGCGGCAGAAGCGGACAGAGGGCTAGACGGTGGCTGGGTCATTGACGGTGACGAAGCACAACACTTGAAACGGCGAAGGCAGTAACGAGAAGAAGAAACTAAGAGAAACAGAGAGAAAAAAAGAAAGGGAAAAGTTAGGAAAGTCAATCCTGCATGGTGGGTGATATCTCCCTGCTACCATATTAAAATTATGAAAAAAGTAAGGAAAGACAGACTAGGATTCTTCTCGTTAGGCTCTTGATACCAAGTAAAATAACAAGAGACGAGAGGAACATTGAAATAAATCTGTATATTGAATTAATTCATGAGAGTACAATATATAAATAAATACTAATGGGCTTATTCCAGACCTAGCCTAAATTATAATGAAATAAGAAAATAGATCTTTACAAATAATAAAGATATTCTAAAGATATTCTTTCCAACACAACCATTTGTATAAAATATAAATAAAGTTACACAAAACAAAACAATTGCTTGCTTAGACAAGATCCATAGTAAAAAATCATTTAAATCAAATGGTGGTAGCTCAGTTGGCGTATGAGAGCTGAGCAAGTGAGAGTGAGAGCATGTGTTCGGTCCTCCCCATTACTACCTTTGGGTGGAGTTTAAAATATTAATCTTGGTCTGCTCCGAATCGAACTAGTAGCTAAGTGATGAACTGATTGAAATATTTAAAAAAAAAAGAAGAGAGAGTAAAGAATCATTTTAATGGGATCATTTTCTATACACCTATTGTACGTGCATCTGCGATTCAGAAAGTGATACTTGGACTAAAAAAATATTTTCTTCTTTCCTCTGTACTGATATCATTGTTATTGCTCCATTTTTATTGGTCGTCGCACCGAGTGCAGTGTGCGTCGATTGTACCATAGATATTTTCCATTTTAACCTGTTGTCTATTGATAAGTGATAATTACATTAATAATTTCATATTAATATTTTTAATACATTCTCTCACAAGTGTCTTTGGGTTTAAAGGGTGAGATGATACAATTCCACTCACTCTAATATCTTGTAATGCAATTAATTTAACCAAATAAGTTAAGCTGATAAGTGATGATTATATTAATATTAGGATTCCTAAAATGATATTATTTTCCTAACAATTTTTAAGTTCTAAATTTGTAGAGGATATAACAAAGGTGTTCCTACTCTCGGTTCACCTAGTCCTTGAGCAAAAACTGCATCCTTGTTTGACACATTATTTTGCTTAACTTTTGATAATGAATTAAGAAAATAAGACAAATGGGCATATATAGAAGATTTTAAACGATAGTTGCATTACATACCTTGAAGATTTTTGGAAAACCATTTAGAACTCTTGGGACTAATATGACTCTCCCACCACCTATGATGGACGGACACTGACACGAGACACGGGACATGATACGACACAACACGCCGACACATTAATTCTAAAAAATGATATATTTTGCCATATTGGGAAACGTTTTGATATTAAATAATATTTTTAATATATATAATATAATTTATACTTAATACATATAACAGTCCATAATAAGTCATATAACCAATCAAATATTCAAATTTCATAACTTAAATATAAAATAAAAAAAAAATTGTATCTTGTTAATATTTTATGTCAAATTTCATAACAGAAAAAAATGATTTATAAATGATTTTTTTTATTTTTAGTTAATAAAATAAAATTAAGACTAAAAAAAACGTGTCGGAGTGTCACTACAAAAACAAGGTCAATTCCAGGCGGTTGTTTTTGCTTTCTAAGGCGATTCAAACCGCCTCCAATAGAAGCTTTAAGGCGGTCTGTTGACCGCAGCCTTTAACTCTGCCGCGAGATAATCTGAAGCGGTTTAAAACAATCGCTGGAATATCTGCCTCTAAACGATAATAGGACGCAGTTTGTGCACTCGCCTGAAAAATATACTTCGCAACGGTTTTTATAACCGCCTGAGTTGTACATTATCTATCGGTTTTTTTAAACGACTCCAAAAGATACTTTCCAGCGATTGATATACCCACCTAAAGCATATAATCAGAGGCGGTTTTTAAAACCGCTTAGAAATATCATTTTGAGGCGGTTTAGATAAGTGTGTATGAATTTCAGTCTTGGGCGATTATGTAGCCGCCTTAAACTTTCAATCGCATTCAGTTTTAAAAACCGCCTCTAGGTAATATTCTTAGGTGCTATATGTAGCGGTTTTCTATTCGGCCTCATAATGTCATATGGAGGCGGTTTTTGTGTGTGCGCTAAGAAATTGAATCAACCGCCTTCAAATGCCATTCTGAGGCGGTATTTGGTTTATAAAATGTAAATATATTTATTTAAATTTTTTAATAAACAACATTTATTTCGATTTTTTATTTGTTTAAATACTAATTGCAATATTTTTTCATAACAATATTTATTTCAATATTTATTTTTTTTATAAATATTCATTTCAATTTATTTTTTGGTAACCAATATTTATTTCAATTTGACTAATAATAAAGCTATTTGTTGGCCTCCAAATTTGTATTTATTTAATTTTTATGTAATGATTTAATAATTAAATTGTTGCATTTAGGAATACATATCCATACACTCTTCCAGAATTAACTAAAAGCACAATAGGATATAATTTCATTCACAAGAATAACAAATAGCATATTGATCAGCTAATATGAGAAATTATAAAACAAAATATTTAACATAGTATAATATTTAGACACACCCCTCACCACAAGGTGAGTTATGCTTCCTGTCTAAAAAAAAAAAAACCCAAAAGAGAAAAAAGTCTCCAAGAGCTAAAATAGAGAGCGAAGGATAATCCTCAGAATAGCCTGATAGAGAGCCCCTCAGACATTATAATTATTCATTACACTCTCTCAAACCTTAAACTCCATAATTATGACAACATAAAGCAAAATCAATAATGAATGACAACATAAAATATTCAAGGTTGTGGTTGAACAATAGGTGATGAACCGCGTGCTGGATTATGACTCGCATTAGATGATCTTCTTATTCCTGGGGAGCCAATATCTGCATCGTGTTACATTTGAAAAAAAAAATACAATAATGATAATCTTCATAGAAATGAATTCATTACAGGCATGAACCAAATTAATATGAATGTCCTTTTCCAGGCACTATTTAACCTTCAATAGTGCCATCAACATCACTTGACCAGAAAATCACTTCTTTTTTTTGAAAACATGACCAGAAAATCACTGATTTAGGAATTCTAATCAGATGCGGTTGTAGGTACTATTCTAGACACTATTCAACCTTCAATAGTGTCATCAATAGGTGGTACTATCAACATCACTCTCTGAAACCAAATAGCACAAATAAATGTGGGCACAATAACAGAGCAAGCGAGCTCCTAAGACTAAAAATCCTAATTACCTATCACAATAATTCCAGCACAAGTTCAAAATTGAAGTACAAAATTCAGAATTATGCAACCTAAACAAATGCACCTTACACTCGATCACAAAATCAAACCAAACTAATTGATGATTTAAGTAAACCCAATCCAAAAAGCTCCATATCACATTTACTGAATTTAGCAATAATCCAAAGGCAAAATCATAAACAGCAGGACAATTACTTCCTTATCAAACAAATGCACCTTACACTTGTAACTTACTGAATTTAGCAATAACCCAAAGGCTAAATCATAAACAGCATGCTAAATCAAATCAAACAAATGCACCTTACACTTGTTTTTTATTCAAAATTCAACTACCACTCAAGGAAAAATATATATACACACATACCAATTTAGGGGGTAGTGTGATATGCTGTATAATTGCAGCCATATGTCCTTTTAAAGTGTCAAACTCTTCTTTAAGGGAATTATGCTCTTCTTTAAGGGAATTATATTCAGCTTGACTAGGACCACTCTTAGAAGATGATTCTGAACAGGCTTTGTGCTTACGCATTTGAGATGGAACCACCCCAAACCCCATTCCTCTATCGTGACCTGAGTGCTCCTTCCCAAACACAAGTTCAAAGGCATCATCTTCATCAAATACATCTTCAATTTCTTCTAGTAATTCGTCCTACAAAACAAAATCAAATATTAATTCAACAGGGATGTATAGCTTCCTTATTCACAAAGAACATACTTACATTCTTCGATCTAGCTTCCTCACAAACAAAGCTGCCATCTTTTTTTCTTATGCCCAATGGTATACATCTCCCCTTACTAATTTTGCGTCCAAGTTTTTTTTTCCTAAAGCAATGACAATATAGTAAATGTTAGTTAAATTCAAACAATGTCAGATATAAATAAATAAAATTATAATTTACGCAAATACCAATTCGTGTTTTGTCTCTGCAATAGATTTAGAACCAAGTGTATGGATTATAGTCTGTTTTGCTCGATTTCTTGTATTAATCTCACTATATTTCTGCATTGTTCCACAAAACATAATTAAAGTTAGTCAAGTAAACCACATTAAGGAAATATATGCATGCTTATGTCATTACCTGTACTTTCTCATTTGTCTTATAAGTCAAAAAAACTATATAACTTATAAGTCAAAAAACCATATAATTAAAGTATAAGTGTTAATAATAAATATTAATATAACTTTATGTAATAACTATATATTAATATAAAATTAAACATAAAGTGTGAGATATAAAATCTAAATTATCATTTACACGTGATATATTAATATTATCATCATCAACGTTGTAAGTTAATTATGTCAATATGTGCAATGAAGAGATCTACGAAAACCTTATACATTAAAAATAATTGTACAGAGTAAATAAAATTTAATTCGTACATGCAATAGTACTTCTTATAAGAAAAAAATGACAAACAAGAAAAAGTCAACATAATATCCCAGATGAAGTCGAGAGTGAGAAGCGGTGGTGCACATAAAAATTAGGGTTGATATTGGTACTTTACCACATAAAATAAATATTATTATTTTATTTTATTTTAATAATAGGCCAACCTACAAGGCTTTAGGCCAGGCTTAACAAATTTGGCCTATGGCCTATTTGTTTAAAATGTTTTCTTATAAGTCTAAGCCTACTTTACATTCTTTGAAAGGTCGGGTTAGGCCAGACTCAATATAGGTCGGACTGGGCCAGCCTGACCCATTTACACCCCTAGTCAGTAAACAATGACACAATGGTCACTGTTCCCTTTTTTTTGTCGATGCTTAACTATCAAGATAATTAAAATTGTGATTTTATAATAGGATATAATTATTTTGTATCAATTATCAATTATTTAAATACGAAATGGTACAGAAATGGTAAAAATAAAAAATGGATATATAATTAAAGTTTAGATATTATGTGTTCAAAAAAAAGTTTAAAAATTACAAATAAATATTTAAACCCTAAAATTAAATAATAAATACGAACGATCTCAAAATTTGTATATAACCTAAATGCTCTATTTGTTTGTATTACGATAATATTGATATCAATTTAGAATTAATTCAAAAAGCTTAACAAACCGCCTACAGATGACTAATGGAGGCGATTGCTAAATACATTAAAAAATGATTAGAAAGCGTCTAGAAATATAATATGGAGGTGGTTATTAAAACCGCCTTAGTATGCAAACCGGAGGCGGTGAACGTTTATAAATTTCTTTTAGAAGCGGTTATTTTAGCTGCCCTCATTAATTATTGAACGGCCATTTATTTTAAACAGCGCCAATTTCATCATACCCTCGAGGCTACTATTCAGACCGCCTCAATTTAAAGTTTACATGCGGTTTACTTATAACCGCCTCAGATAACACTTTAATTTGAGGCGTAACTCACAAGCGCCTACAATTCCGCCTCATCTTGCTGTACTCGGAGGAGGTTTTGGGCGGTTATTTTAACCGCCCTTATATGTCATTTTCCCCTTTTTCTTGTAGAGTGTTGAACATTGAAAAAGTTGATTGCGTGTTAAAAAAACGTATCTGAACATGTCAAAAGTTAACCATGTGTCTTAAAATATTGACCGAGTATCAGATACGTGTCAGAATGTGTCGGAGCATGTCATGTCCGATGAGCCCACCACTACGAATGTGACTTTCTCGATTTCATCTTCTTCTTTTTTTTCAATTTTTTTTTTTATAGACAGCGATTTCATCCTTTTAATTTGTTTGTTAGAACGATTCTGAAAAAATAACAGATTATTATGAAAAAATGAAACCAAGAGAGTGAAGAGACACAGTGGGTAACCAATACCCAGTCGGAGGCAAACAGGAAAGTTACAACTCGAAGAACCTATTATACATCTATGGTTGAAATTTGTTATTTAAAAATTTAGAATGAGTGGCATTATTATATAAAAAGAATTAATAATATCATTGAATTCATATATACATATATATATATATATATATATATATTGGGAGGGGTTATATATACAAACTCTTACAACCATATATATATATATATATTGTGAATTAATAATTAATTAATAAATTTAATTTGCGAAAATCTTAACCGTTGATTGACGGAAATCAACGGTTAAGATATGGTTGTAAGAAGTTGTAAACGAAAATAGGTTGTAAATATAACCTTCCCCATATATATATATATATATTAAAAATATCACACGTCGGTATAAATTGAACTTGTCCCATATAAATAAATATATATATATATATATATAATTTTAATAATAATAACTATTATTATAATGAGATTAGTGTTTGTTCTTTAAAGGACATAAAATTGTGTTATTTTAGTCTATTTTAAAGTAAGAAAAATAGAAATCATGGTGGAGAAAGTAAGAATATTTTTTTAATTTAAATATTAAATAAAAAATAGAAATTTTAACAAAAATTACTATCTTTTGAAAGGATAAATACTTTTCCTATTATAAAATTATAATGAAGTGCAATTAATAATATCATTGAATGTACATGTGTAATTGTTTACCCAAAAAAATTGGTAACATTTATTCCTTATAAGTAGAGATGGCAAAGCGGGCTGCCCGCCCCGCCCCGCCCCAGCCCGCCAAAAGCCCGCCAAAAAGCGGGCTGGCCCGCCCCGCCTTTGAAGGTGGGCTAGATATCTCAGCACGCCCCGCCCCGTTTGGGCGGGCGGGGCGGGCGGCCCACCAAGCCCGCAACATTTTACACTAAAAATAAAAAAAATTTAAAAAAAAATCAGCCCGGGCGGGCTAGCGGGCTTGGCGGGCAGCGGGTTTGGAAAACTCAGCCCGCCCCGCCCCGTTTGGCGGGCGGGGCGGGCCGGCCCGGCGGACTCGGCCCATTTTGCCAGCTCTACTTATAAGTTTAACCAGTAATTGACTCACACATTCTAGCACAACTTACTCACTCACCAATGCACATTTTTATTACAAAATTTTTATGAAATGAAATTAATATTCATTGAATATTAAAGTGTTGAAAAAGAAATATTAAAGAAAATAAAAAGTGATAACATTGTGCAAAGTTGAAATTAATTTTCCACATTCTATTCATGTACTTTGAGAATTACTATTCCAAGATATGTTTTGTGACCTTAACTTATATAAAATAATAAATAAACATATATTTTTTAAGAAATATATGAAATAAATGAAAAGGAAAAATATTAAATAAAATTGACAACATAACCAAAATAATAGATTTTGTAAAATATATTTCATAATAAACAAAAAGCTGGTTCATGATCAGTTACCGTTTGGTTCTAGTGCATAATTGATCCGGATAAAATATGGTAGGCCCAACAGAGGCCGAGTAACGTGTAAGGAAGTCCAATCTCATGAAAGATCCATAACTAAGCGCGATGATCATCATCGCGTACATAGCAAGGCGCGATAACCCCGTCGCATATAAAACCGCCCTTTGGCATAAACTCCTGGAAAAAAGAAGATAACTTAAGAACTAAGGCAAGACTACCGCGCCTTTGAACTAATAGATAGAAGATAGCACCAGCTCGCTGCGACTCTATTGCTAGACATCAAGAAGATAAGGCTATTCAGGTTCTAGCTTTACCTGCAACCAAACTCAGCCAATCAAAGGCCATACCACCTTGCTAAGGCGACATCATAACCACTATATAAACAGAGGGTACAACACCCAGGTATGATCATCCTTTATATATTAAGAACATACATTTTCCTGCCTCTGATACTGACTTAAGCATCGGAGTATCTTCGCAAGTACTCCCCCCATTCGGATCATTACATCGCGACTAGCAAAAGACAAAGACGTATTGATCTCCATCCACCACCCCAGACTCAAGACATAGAATCCAGTCCGCTTCTCAACTGTGTGTGATAGGCCTGATACAATTGGCCAGCCCATGTTGTATTTGGTGTGATCAATAACTAATCTCATATTTGGATCAAATCAATTATGATTAAGTTTCTAAATGAATCGGCCGAATCGGACACTAGGTACAATTTTCACAACGTTGCCTAAAACTACGTGAAAACAAAAATACCAAAACTCTTTGTTTTTTTTGAGGTTAAATACCAAAACTCCTGTGTGGCTAGACATTAATAAATATAAGAATAGGGAGAATGATTCGTTTACAATTTTTTTATTATAAATTATACTAAGTATGACTGATCATACAATTTTGATTGAAGTATGACCGGTCATACCTAGTGTAGTTTGTAAATATAATCTTCATGCAAAGAATATATATTATTAAGGATAGGTTATATTTACAAACTTTTTTTGTTTATAAACTACACTAAGTACGACCAGTCATACTTTAATCATGCAATGTACGACCGGTCATACTTAGTATAATTTGCAAAAAAAAAATTATAAATGGATCCTATCCCATATTATTATGATTATACATGAGGCGCACAAACTGAAAGTATAAAGTAGAAACCATGTTCCATCTGTGGCATTGACTCTTGAGGAAGCAAAATGAAGGGAATTAACAGAAAAATTCAGTACAACTACGAGGAATTAATCACACCCCTAAAAATGAGAAATATTTATTATGCTCCACGACCACTTAATGATTTGGTACTCCTTCTCACAATATTCATTTTTTCTTTTCATTTTTGCCCCTGCTATTTTTCTTCTTTTCTAATTTTACCCTCTCATTTACACTAAGGGACCACCTAAAGAATGGTGGTCCCGGACCATAATAAATTATCTCCTAAAAATGAATGCAATTGATATGCAGAAACACCAAGGAGAGAGAGAGCTTCTAATTACTTGAGAGAAGCACGCAGCTGAAGTGGTAAAGAATAAGAGAATTGGATTAGAAAAAAAGAGAGATTCGTTGAAGAATTGCTTTTATGCTTGAGACAATGGCTATCTTTATGCTATATAATAGAAGTGACTGAAACCCTTTTTATTTAATGCCCACGCTTCACGCACTCTCCTTGCGTTAGCTTCTTCTATGTTCATTCCTCACATTCTACGTATCTCCAAAAAAAAATTTCCTCACATTCTACTTAATTATTATTTTCCTATTTTATCCTCTATTATCACGAAATAAACATGCTCAAGACAAATTTCTGTAATGGATTTTGCATCCTTTCGTTTGTGTACATTAAATTCATATTTCTTAGGTTTTTATTTAATAATGTATGATCATTTATACCCTTTTACAATAATAAGATTATATAGTAATTAAAATGCGTATATTTGTTATCATTAATTTGCTTTCTATAAATATTTCGGCATCCAACCACGTTTAAATAATAAAAAACATGTTTTAAGGGAAATAAATATCAGCAAGCAAATCCAATCATTTTTTTTTACTTCAATTTTATTTTAATTTTTTTTATCTGAACTCAATTTTTTTATTGCAGTATGATTTTATAGTTGTTGCGCGTACAACATAGCAAAAGCGGCTTTTTGACCCTTAAAACATAACACCAATAGATAGGTGTGTACCCGGGTAGATGTATGCGTTTCTGGAAAACCTTTGCATTTCTTACCCGGGTACATAGGTGTGTACCCGGATAAGTGTTGACCAGAAACCCCAATATCAATGGGTTTCGGCCATTGTTGCGAGATTTAGGTTTTTTTTACCCCCAAATCTCTATCCCTTGAGCTCTCTATTCTGAAAAATCACACATATAATTCATCTCATCCATCCATAAAGCTTGATCTTTGTAGGACATTGAGATTACACCTTCACACACACATTTTGTTCTCAAAAATCCGAACCAACATCCAAAAACCCAAAACCTAGACCTAATTTTAGTGGGAAAGATGAGTTCAAGTCCAAACATGGTTCCTATAGTTATTTACTACAATGGAAGGCATTTTGAAGGTCCGAACGGTGTCTGATTTGAAGGAAAAACAAAAACACTGAAAATCAAAGTGGGCACTACATGCAATGAACTGAAGCAGAGAATTCTCCAAAAAATGGGGTTAGAAGGCATCCATCCCATCTGCCGCATGATAGCCAGGTTAGAGACTGTACTGGATATGGATACAATATACTACATTGGTAACGGTATCAATGATGATGAAGATGTGGAGTTCGTCACAAATGCGTATGTTGGATGGAAAATATTAAAATATATTGAGATTTATGTTGAAGTTGATGCTGGTCAGTCTTCATCTTTACCGGTGCATGCAACCACTACTGCACACTGTACTGGTCAAGAAGATACAGTTGTACGATCTTCCGCACCTCCTCAGGTAGCATTGGATGAGGATGAAGATGAGGACTATGTGGACAACGAAGATGAGGGAGAACCTGAAAGTGAAATTCCTCCAGGTGATTCGTCAGACACTGACGTGGACGGAAATTTTCACGCAGACACGAGCGCGGTAAGTTTGGGTACCCCAGCCTTGTCACCACTCCATGTTGACCCAGCCTTGTCACAACGGCATGTTGACCCAGCCTTGTCACAACTGCATGTTGACCCAGCCTTGTCACCACTTCATGTTGACCCAGTCAGTAGTTGTAAGTTTATAAATTGTGACATTTGCTTTAGACAATTTATTATTTGTGGTGATATTCATTCAGACAAATGAGAGTTGATGTTTAGATGCAGGGACAACGGTGGAGCCTTTTTGGAATTAAAGCCAACATTATTCATTCATTAATTGGGCCCACCCTAATGACGAGTTGGAACTCCTATACGGGGATGATGACTTGCATGGAGGTTGGAAGTTAGGAGATCCATTATTTGTGCAACAAGAATTTGGATCCAAACCTGAAATGCAACATGTTGTGAAGATACATTGTATGAAGGGGCGCAGGACAACCATAGTTGAAAAAAGCGACGAATCAAGATTTGTTATGAAGTGTAAAAACCATGCTGGCGGTTGTCCCTGGTATATGAGGGCAATTAAGCCGAAGAAGGGAGCTAACTGGGTGGTCCGTAAATGGGGTCAAGGGCACACATGCCTAAATCAGGGCCTATCACAGGATCATAGATAGTTGGATTCAGATGTCATTTGTACGGCTATAATAAGTACGTATTCTACTGTGTACTTAATGATTTAGTATAATTGAGAATATGGTAAAGTTCTATTTTTTTTTCCAGATATGTTAAAGGAAGATCCATCCACAAAACCAGCTCTGATACAAGAGAGGATACAGGGAATATATGGATACAACATAACGTACAGGAAGGCTTGGAAGGCAAAAATGAAGGCCATTGTTAAGTTGTTTGGTGACTGGGAGAAATCGTACGGATTCTTGCCTAATTGGTTGACGTATATGACGCAGGTGAATGTGGGTTATGTGTTCAAACTTGATACAAATCAATGTTTTGATGAACGTCGGGTTTATACAGACAGGGTCATATTTCATAGGGTATTTTGGACATTTCACCAATGCATTGAGGCATTCAAATACCCCAGTAGCTCTGTCCATATGGGCGCAGTCATGACGATATCAATCCCGCAAACACGGGAAGTCAGCTCGCCATTCGCATAGCCAAGGTTATGGTAGAAGGCTCTCACCATCACCTCCGAGTATGGGCATCTCATCTCCGCAAGCGCAATTAAATGTGTCTCCTTAAGTAGCGGCACAATCTCAAAATTCTCCAAATTGAAGAAGGCCGAATCCAGTGATTTCGGCTCGCAGATCTTCCTGTTCATGAAATATTTGACATACTTCTCGTGGGCAGCTACGTCGTCATCAAACAAATAACCGAACGCCAAGTCCGGAGACTGACTCGCACCACCCTGTGGCTGAGAGGATGACGACCCATCCTGTCGCCGCTTGCTTCTTCGCTCGTTTTCCACCAACGGCAGCTTTGAGATGCGTCTGGCACTCATTGCGTTACACAACTAAACTGAAGAAAAAAATGCCAACATCAGAAAAATAAACATACAGATTAGGGTTAGGGTTAGGGTTAGGGTAACACATACAAATTGATAAAATTATTCGGTCAGAATGAAATAATATAAACGAAAATACAAGGAATTGATAAATTTTCAAATGAGGGAGGGATATATTTCATCAAATCAATCAAACGAAAAAAAATAACCTTGAATCGATTGCAATCGGTGGAAGGCAGAGAGGATCACACAATGATGATCAGAAACAACAACAATTTGTGCAAGATTGGACCTGAAAATCGCGCCTAATATGCCCCTCAAAGCAACTCTACTCGTGTACCCCTTTGTGGGTTTTGCCAAATGGGGCTGCTGGGCTATATAAAAAACATTCTGGTCGACACTTACCCGGGTACACACCTATGTACCCAGGTAAGTAATGCAAAGGTTTTCCAGAAACGCATACATTTACCCGGGTACACACACCTATCTACCCGGGTAGGTCAGAAAATTCAAAAAATACCCGGGTACGTAGGTGTTTACCCGGGTAGGCTGCGTGGTCAATGGTCAAACAGGGGCAGATTGATGTTATGTTTTTGGGAGGGGTTAAATTTTCGTATTAGTTTTAAATGATGGTCAAATTAGTAATTATTTATTAAATAAGGGCCATAAGTGTCAAAAATCCTAGCAAAAGCGCCTAATCCTCCTTCAATTATTACTCAATTTTTCATTATATCAATTGCCCCACCCGGCCTTCAAATGTTCTAATATTTTATACTAGTTTTTTAACAATGATTTAAAAACGACTTCAAGACATTTTCATTATAGGGTTCACTATTTCTCCGGTCAATGTAGATAATTTATCTATATTGAACCCAGAATGACGTCGTTTTGAGGCGGAAATTAAGATATTTTTGTAATTATAATTTGTTTCAAGATTATAATAGTATTTTTATTAAATTTTTTAATTTTTCAACGCCAAGCGACATCATTTTAGGAGCAAATCTAGATAACTTATTTATATTTACTGTAGAAATATTAAAGCCTTATATAAATGTACGACAAAAAATTAAAATATCATTTTATTTAATAAATAATTACGAATAAGTTGCTTTTCGAATCTATTTACGAATTTATTGCACTATTCACGCCGAAATTAGGCGTGACCATTCACGCCTAAGTTAGGCGTGACTCCCAAGGCATTCATGCCTAATTTAGGCGTGACTCGTCTGGTGTTGACACGTGGCACAAAAAGTTAATAGTTTAATCGTAAAACTTCATAAGGCCATGACTTTTGACTCGGGTATCCAAATCAGGTAATTCTTTTTTTGATTCCACATAACTTTTTGAGATCTACGCAATGACATCTCATTTGATGTATTTTATCTCTCACAAACACAGTTCAAATTTGCAATAATGGTAGTATAAAGATGACACCAAAGTAGATTTAATCCATCTAAAGTTTGGAAAAGTCTGTAATACAAAACAAAGGCCGAGTCTTTATGGCTGGATTCGTTGGAAGCTTATGAATGGTTTTCAAAAATAAATTTTTTCTTCCTTAAAGATTTAGATTATTTATTTAATTATTTCCTTTATTAATACAGATTTTTCAAATTGGTTTTTGAGTTTAAATTACAAATCAAATCTTAATTTTGTTTTCCTTATTAATAATAATTTTTTTATTTTTTTTAATTTAAATCACAAACCAAATATTTATTTATTTTTTATATTAAAAATTAAAAATTTGATTTTTTAATTTAAACCATAAATCAAATCTTTATTATTCTTTTATATTAAATCACAAACGCAGAACTGAGAGGCTTATAGTTCAAACGCTCTTATAATATTATTATTGCAAATTTGAATTATTTTTGTGAGAGATAAAATATGTCAAATGAGGTGTCATTGCGTAGATCTCGAAAAGTTTTGAGAAATCAAATTTCTTTTACTTGATTTGGATACCTGAGTCAGAAGTTATGGCTGTACAAAGTTTTACGGTTCGTAAATTGATTTTTTTGTGTCACGTGTCAACACCAGATAATTCCCGCCTAATTTGGGCGTGAATGGGTGCAATAGATCCGTAAATTATTTCTAAACAGCTATGTATTCGTAATTATTTATTAAAATAATAATATTTTATTTTTTTTGCCATAAATGTACATAGCAAATTAGCAATAGATACAAATAGGGCAAAAAAATTAATTTATTACTTTTTAATAAAAAATTACGAAAATATAGTCGTTTTGAAATTATTCACGCAAATATAACACTCAAAATGCCCACATGGGGCGTGTTCCAATGGAGAGAGACACGCTCATGTGAGGAGATGACACGCCCAATAGAGGCGTGAGTGGTTTGGAGAGAGACACTCCCAATTTGGGCGTGACCCAGGAGAGAGACACTCTTCGTTTGGGCGTGTTTCACCAGGTGCCGCCACGTGACACAAGAATCGACAGTTTGACCGTAAAACTTTGGAAGTCCATAACTTTTGATTCGGGTGTCAGAATTAGGTAATTTTTTTTTGATTCCACACACTTTTTGAGATTTACGTAATGACACCTCATTTGGCATATTTTGACTGTCACAATAAAAATATGAATTTACAACAATGATACCATAAGAACTTTTAAACTCAAATTAATAAAGAGAAAACCACTTTTTAATTAGGAGAAAGGAGAAGGTTAAAACCCAAGTTATGTGGAATTAAAAAAAAATACCTAATTCGGACACCCGAGTCAGAAGTTATGGACTTCCAAAGTTTTACGGTCAAACTATTGACTTTTGTGCCACGTACCAGCTCTTGGTGAAACACGCTCAAATGGGGAGTATCTCTCTCCTGGGTCACGCCCAAATGGGGAGTGTCTCTCTCGAACCGATCACGCCCATTTGAGGCATGTTTGATTGCTATCCTTACGTAAATAATTTCAAAATGACTACATTTTCATAATTTTTTATTAAGAAAACAATAAATTAATTTTTTTTGCCAACAAACCGGGCATGTGACATATGAGATAAGTTAAAAACTAAATAAATTTTGAGAGTGTGCAGCAGTGTAGCGAGCGTAAAGGTGGAAAACATTTTGGGCGCAACCCAATATTATATGGTTCAGGACCATTTAATGATTTGGTATTCTCTCTTATAATACCAATCTTTTCATTTCCTTTTTATCTCTATTATTTTTTCTCTTTTTCAATTTTTACCTTCTATTTATATTAAGGGATCACGTGATCCCAAAACATAATAAATGCTCGCCGAGAAAAGAAAAGAAAAAAAAAAAAAACAAAAGACGTGGAAGGATATAATTATAAAAATAACAGTAACTCAATGTGTTATTTTCTGTATATAATTTAACGTGTTATTTTTTATATATTTGATAAAGAATATATCTAGTGAAAAATATTTGGAAATAAATCCTTTTATCTGAAAAAATATGTCATGGTCATGTGGGAATATCATGACCATTGAAAAGTAAATTACCGGTTATGATTTTGTAACTATTTATTGTAATATTTTTTTTTCTCTTTTCATTTATCTCCATTGATCTACCTTATGGTTATGATTTCTCACATGATCATGTTATGTTTTATTTTCACCATATCCAAAATATTTTGATAAAGTTAACATGATAACATTAATGGTATGTAGAATTACAAAAGTACATTTTTCCAAAATGATTTCAATTTATTTTTATTTTTCGACCAGTTCATCATTTATTTGATTAGTTTGGTTGATCATAACTCGTAAGTGTTATTGCTTTTTCTACTAAGTTTTAAAATAACTGAACTCATAAACTCGAACTCATGTTACTAATTAAGCTAAAACAATCCTTTATTAGTTGATTGATGTGGTTGGTGATGATATTTTTCTACCAATTAAATACCTGCCACGTCTCTTGGCTTTATTTTGAGATAATTATATGTGATTCTTTAATTAATAACCAGATATTAAATAAGTACAGTGAAAATATTTCTATTTTTAATAAAGAATTTTTTTTCCTGGGGACTCATACAAAAATAAATGAATCCCATTATATAAAATATTTATTATGATCCATTTTTTTACATAAATATGAAAAAAAATTCTAGCAAACAAAAATAGAAATATTATTTTCAAAAATAAATACTCTGATAATTGAATTTCCTAATTGGTCTGTTGGATGTACTTGTAAACAAAAAAAATGTATACTTTACTTATTTTGGAAGTATTTTTTTTATAAAAGTTAAAATTATTTATTTTTAAAAATAATATTTGACCTTTAACTTTTGTTTTTTTGGAAGTTAAAATTTTAGCTTCTAAAAAAATAGAAATTTTTTTAACTCATGTTTTTGTTTTTTTTAACCAACATTCAAACGGATTTTATAAAAGAAAAAAATTTCTTAAAAAAGATAACTTTTGGTTAAAAAAAAAAAAAGAGACTGGGAGGGGAATTGAGTTTCTAGTTTCTCTGTCTTTATTGGTTCCTGCTCCCTTTTGCAAGCTGAACTCTGGGCTATTTTATATGGGTTGGAGTTTGCTTGGAAATCTGGTTAGAAGAAAATTATTCTTGAATCAGATTCTGCTCAAGCCATTGGCTTTCTTACCACGACTGGTAATGACACTCGAAAGCTACCTGTAGTAACTAAGATTCGAGCTGCTCTCAATAAGGATGGTATCTAAGATTCGAGCTGCTCTCAATAAGGATGGTATCTAAGATTCGAGCTGCTCTCAATAAGGATTGGTCTGTCTTGAAGCATATTTCTAGGACCTGTAATCATTGTGCGGACTGGCTAGCGAAGAAAGCAATGGATGATCCTTTTGGTTTATCCACTATTACATCCCCTCACAGTGAGCTACTTAATCTTCTTACTGCTGATATGCTGGATCCGGGTGTCATCACTCCAGCTGCAAGATGCTGAGTTTGTTTCTTCTGAGTCGATGGTTTTTAGTTTTCTTTCTGTCTACTTTTTCCTGTTATTCTTTATTTTCTTTTGTTTCGTTTTGTCTGTTTCGTGGGGCAATGACCCATGTATTTACGGGAAAAAAAAGAGTATCGTAATTCCAAAAAAAAATAAATAAAAAAAATCAAAGAGTATCGTTGTCGTCACTATATAATCTGCACCTACGACGCACCGTTTTGGTGCGAGATTGAAAGGGTTTTGATTTTGATTCGAAGAGCAAAGCATACGCAGCTATAGCAGTTGATGGATTCTCGCTCTCTCCCAGGTTTTTTTTTTTTTTTTTTCGATTTCGACAGATGAACTTCGTACTCAATTGATGTGTCTCTTTTTTTTCCTCGAAGTCCAAAATTCAAGATTTTTTTTTTCACATTTCGAGTTATCCAATTTGATGTTTGTTTCATTTTACCAACATAATGGATCTGTGATTTGTGGAATTTCTGATTGCTACTTCTGTAGAGTTTGATAATGTTGTTCTTCTTGTTTGTAAATAGTATCCCATGATTTTTAAGCCTAAAAAGTTGACATCTTGATTTGTTATTGTTAATCGAACCAATGGGTTTCTCTCAGGGTTTTAACTTTTTTTATTTTTTGCGTACTATTATTATTATTGAGTTTTAACTTAGGGTTTTTCTTAGGGTTATTGATTAAGAGCATTGAGTTGAGACTTATACTTAGAAGAATAACAGTACTAACGGGTTTGGCTATAAGGATTCTTTTTAAGCTGCATTTTCTTAATTTTGATGTTTAATGTTATTTGCCTTAAACTTCTTCATTCTTATACTATCTAGCTACTCTCTCTTTCTTTTTTTCAAAAAAATAAAAATAAAATGATGTCTTCTGAATCCTCTGATTTACTGATTCGGTTTTACTTGGGTTTCAGTAATCATGGCAGATGAAGCACAAAATGATCTGAAGGAGGAGGTCACCGAAGTAAACTGCCTGCTTGATTTTTTTTGTTATTTTATGCAATGGTTTCCCTATACATGCTTCACTTGATTGGTTTTGAGGCTATGTAGATAGAGGTTATAAGTTATATTCTGTAAATTATTATTTTTGATGATATACAATGCCTGGTATTGGTAGTAGCCAACCAATCGCCTTGATTAGTTGGTAGTGGTAATTCAGTGTGTTGGAGCTGTACTACCTTCTAATGCCTGAATTTCGTAATTGCAGATTGCGCCATTTGATCCTACTAAGAAGAAGAAGAAAAAGAAAACCACAATTTTGGATCCAGCTGATGATTCAGTGGAGAAGTTGGCTGAGAAGACAGAAAATCTGTCTGGTATCTGAATTGAAATTTTCTTTTATTTAAATGGTTTTTTGTCTTCGACGCCATTGTCTGAGGCATTTATATTTGTGCCTGTGCATGGCTGATTCTTGTTAGCTTTTAAATTACAGTCTCTGATGTGGCTGAGAGTTCATTTTCCGGTTTAAAAAAGAAGAAGAAGAAACCTGTAAGTCATTTGACTTTTTTATGTGGTTATATTAATGAACAATTTTTCTCTTTCAATTGGTTAAGCATTTGATTTAGCTAGTTTTTGGTTAGAAGCAATTTATCATCTGATGTTTGATGTTGATTGTAGGTTGAAATCAGTAACTTAAATGAGGAGGGTGGAGATGCAATTGAAGATTTGGATGGTAAGCAGTTGGTTGAATGCATAAAAGCTATATGTCCGAACTTTTAAGTTCTACCTGTTTGTTCTACAAATAATGTCTTTAGGGAAGTTAATTGGATGCTGAAGATTTGATAAATCCTTTTTTAGATCACGATGAAGAAGATGAAGCAGATGACGTTTCCTTGCAGCCCCGTTATCCTTGGGAAGGGAGTGATCGTGATTATGAATATGAGGAGGTATAAAATATTTTACATGATTTCTGCTATAATATGCTTTCCGTTAAAATATCATTGTAAAATTATTTTCTAATGCTCTTATCTTCTTTCTAATGCTCTTATCTTCATCAACTAGGTCTAGTTCCATAAATGTTTCCAAACGGAATTTTCTTTTTATCTGTGATTCTGAATATTAGGATTGTGGTTCTTGTGGATCTCCCTTTCATGTTACCATATTAGTTTTATTAGCTGTGCTTAGGGTCTTTGAATGAGCTTTTATTTTACATTCTTTTATGTGCCTCAGATTTTTTAATATGGAAGCATGATAGTTAATGATCAACATCCACCTTAGCTGTACTTCTGATTTTATAGTTTCTGCATTTAAGGATGTTGTATCCTTGTTGAATCAAGATGTGTCTTTTTTGTGTGACCTTATATAAATGTCATGTGTATTGATTTGTCATTGGATTGTTGATATGGGTACTTCAACTATAGCTCCATGAAAAATTACATAGAGCATTTTTACTTTACTCTGAGTTTGCTTCTGCATGATTGAGAAATTTTGTAATGTCTTCTGATGTCATCTGTGAGGTTGCTTTTTACCTCCCCTGTATTCTGATATTTTTGTGTGCAGCTTCTTGGCAGAGTGTTTAACATTCTACGTGAGAATAATCCAGAACTTGCTGGAGACCGTCGGAGGACTGTTATGAGGCCTCCACAAGTTCTACGGGAGGGCACTAAGAAAACTGTCTTCGTGAATTTTATGGATCTATGCAAAACGTATGTTGATATTTTAGTCTCCTGTTGGCTATGTGTAATGCCTCTTGGCAATTTTTTCCATTTTTCGTCCTCTCCTTTGGTTAATGAATTGCTACTCAATCTTTTAGGATGCATCGGCAGCCAGACCATGTCATGGCTTTCTTGCTTGCTGAACTTGGTACGAGTGGCTCTCTAGATGGACAGCAGAGATTGGTTGTGAAGGGAAGATTTGCACCCAAGAACTTTGAAGGAATTCTACGACGATATGTCAGTAAGTATTTGTTCTTACATTTAGCGTCATCATATCATTCCTATTTTCTAGTATAAGTTTTGTAATATTTTATACTTCTCTTGTAAAGAACCAATTCAACCAAAATGTTTAATCTATGAGGTGAGGTGTTACATTAATGGTTTTATACTTCTCTAACACGCCCCTCATACGAGAGGCTATTGGGCTTGAAAGGTGTACAATACACAGGCCCACCTACCTGTATTAAGAAACTCCACAAGTCTTAATTAATTATTTATTAAATGGGGGGCGGTGAGGATCGAACCGTGACACTGAAGCTCTGATATCATGTAAAGAACCAAATCAACTTAAAAGCTTACGCTATTAGGTGAGGTTACATTAATGGTTTTATACTTCTCTAACATAATAATTTAAAGTGATTCCAATTTGTTTGATGGCTCCGTTGGTGATGTATCTTGTGGTTATTGCATTGCTGTGTATGAACTACAAAGCCTTCACGTTAAAAGTTAATTATATCCTGTATTTTTTTATTTTTTTTTCAGATGAGTATGTCATTTGCCTTGGATGCAAAAGTCCTGACACAATCCTTTCTAAGGAGAACCGTTTGTTCTTTCTCCGATGTGAAAAGGTGAATTTTCTATGTGCCAATCACCCTCTTCTCTATCTTTGTTTTCTAGGCTGTGAGCCTTCACTCTTTACCCTCTCCTCTCTAAAAAAAGATTAAGTTTTCTGCCTTTTTGGTAATTCGATCATTCAATTTGTGGTCAATTATTTTGCAAACGCGGCCTTTGGTGATTTGAAGGTTTTTGGTAATTTGTTTGTTTAAATTATGGTCAGTTATTTTTGGTTCAGTTTCCTTCAATCTCTTGCTTTTTTTTTTGGTTGATGGACCTTGGACCCCAATTAGTTTGGGATAAATATGATGTTAATGTATTTTTTGTTCAGTTTCTCTTTATAATATTTTTGTATTTTTTTCCCTGTTAAATTAAATCATCACCTATTGTGGTTTAGTGACATTGATTACACTATGGTACCGGAATTATATTGATATGAAAGATTGGAGATAGACTCCTACAAGGTTGTTCTAAGACAAGGAAAAAATGCAAACTACAGTAATAATCACCAACAGCAGTGATATACAGTAGAAATAGCAAAGAAAATTACAAGTAAAAGACCTCCCGAGGTCACCCTTAGAATCAACAAATCTAGATTTTAGGAGATCT
This sequence comes from Gastrolobium villosum, assembly GCA_032173675.1. Lineage (NCBI taxonomy): Eukaryota > Viridiplantae > Streptophyta > Magnoliopsida > Fabales > Fabaceae > Gastrolobium > Gastrolobium villosum. The sequence continues at coordinate 82,632 of JAVKPL010005547.1, forward strand.
CAAATTCCACGTTAGGCCAATACTGAATTCATACCTACCTCACTCACATACTCCACCTCCTTTTATCATATTCTCTAAGGATATTCTAGAACTATTCTCTAACTAACTACCTAACCCACTCACCACTTTTCAGGTCCATCAGTCTTCCATCTAGTTTAAAAAAATTCCGCCACCTTCAATAATTTGAACAATTATCAGACAAACACCTCCTTTTACTTAAGTTTTTAGATACACATACTCGTTGCTTACAGCTTTTCGTTACTAAGTGAAAAACACACACAAGAATTATATGTAATTTTCAAAACTAGAGAGAAAGTCCTTATAATTTCGTCATATCTTAAGATAGATCAAAGTAATTTGCCTTTCTTCTCGTTTCATGTCTTTAATTGTTTATATTATTTTAGAAATGACAAAAAATGACTGAATCATTTATGTTCGACTGAACCATAAAATGACATTAAATCATTATGTTTTTGGAAATTATTTACAATTCTGGTTTGTTGCTTGCAGTGTGGATCAGGAAGGTCAGTTGCTCCAATCAAAGCTGGTTTTGTTGCTCGTGTTGGCCGTAGGAACGCGGGGACATGATTTGATCTTAAATTTTTACCTGAATAGATGTAAACTGGCTTGGGAAATGAACCATTTCCCATTTTTTTATTTTTATTTTTTTGCCTATGTTTGTTCTATGCCATACTTCAGATGAGTTTATTGCGGTACATTTTCGGCATGTTTTCTGTTTTGTCAAAGGTTTGCAGAATCATTCTGCGGGGAGTTCTTTGATGATGATCCACTAATTTTTACAACAAACCCGTCAAACACAGTTCATTTTTGGAAAACCTTAAGCCAGAAAAAAAAAATCTAATAAATCAAGAAATCAAATATCTCATGAAAATTGTAAGTAACAGAGTCGAGATCAGTGTTCCATTGTGTTGGATATAGTCGCATTTTTACTCGACTATGTGAGGTAGTTGTTGGATTTTTTATTTTTTTAAATCGTGCAGGTTCATTGTACTTTGGACTATAATGAATTGAGTTATTCATAAACTATTTAAGTTCAACTCATTATAAGTTCAATTAAACTATTTAAGTTCAACTCATCCACAAAATTTTATCTTTGTAGAGTTTCATATTTCATTGCTCCAAAAAACACTATATTATAGTTTATTAATGTTTTTGTATTTAAGAAAAAAAAATTCACAAAATCAATATATATAAAAGATGTTATTTGCACAATAATCTTGAAGCAAATTTTAGGATTTTCAAAAAATCGAAAACCGATCCAATCCAAACCGAAATAAATTGGATTGGATTGGATCGGATTGGATTGGATCGGATTTGAAAAAAATCCAAACCGAATGGACGATTACATGTTCAAATCGAAGGGATTGGATCGATTGATTTTTGCTTTCAAAACCGATCCAATCTAGATCGCGACATCACGTGACTTTTTTATGATCCTTTCAAATCCTAATTGAATATGAATGAAGTTTTTGTGCAAAGACAATCCATAAATTTCTTTAAAATTTCAATCCAATATATTCCTAAGAAACTATTATTTGATCGGGATTACATTTTTGTTTGACGAGGATTCCTATGTGATTAGGATTTGATCACAGAAACAATTTTATTGGTTATAACTTGTAAATACCTATTTGAGCTTTAGCCCATTCTCTGTCAATAAGCCCATTAGGGCATGCAAATATGTTCTACTGTTTTTTTTTTTTTATCAGAATCTAAACCTCATCATCTCCCTCAAGATTTTCCACCTGCTTAAGATTTCAATCTCAGCTATATAATCTTTTCAGGTCTCTTTTACCGCTGGAGTTCGAATTTGAGGTGGATTTTTGCCTTTCAAAATCTCTGAAAACAAGTAAGTCACACCACTCTTATTATACTTGTTTGATTTTAATGTTAATTAGGTTTTCTATTGAATGGGGTTCACTCTGGTAGGTCGTCCCAAAAAGTGGCATGCCGTGTTTCTCTTTGAAAAAGAAAGTTATCATGTTTGTGAATCACAGAAATTTTAGAAGCTAAAAAAGTTTTACTTTTGGGTATAGTTGTTTGAATCATACATTCACTATTGGATATTGTTAATCCATGCGGCACTGAAGGGATTGAATTCAGTGATGGAACTTTTTTTTAATAATTCTTGGCCGAAGTAAAACTGCATAAAAAACTCCTATAATTGTAGGAGTGATAAGGTCTTAAGCCATTAGGGTTAGCCTAGCGATGAGGGATGTGAGTAGTTATGTAATAGATTGTGTGTTCAACCTCAAAAAGGGCCGACCCAGTTCAAATACCCACTTCGTGAGTGTCTGGGGAAGGGAATACTCTAGGCAGCCTTTCCCCTGTTTTTTGCAGAGAGGCTGATTCGAACCCGTGACCTGACACACCACGGCAAGCAAGCTTACCGCTGAGCCAAGCCAGCCCTTCTTCGGATACCGGGTCAACCATCCGGTGCACCACACTTGGCCCCCGGTGCACCACACTTGGCCCCCGGTGCACCTTGTCGGGCACTGGGCCAATCATCAGATGCACCTTGTCAGACACTGGGTCAACCATCCGGTGCATCTCAACGGGGGCGAGGCGCCATGCCGGGCCCCAGGTGCATCTCATCGGGTACCGGGTCAACCATCTGGTGCACCTTGACACGCATTTTGCTATCATTGTCTTCTTGAAGCTTTACCACTTATCCTAATATTCAATCTTTCAAATATAGGTATTTTATCCTTCGCACTACCTTCTTTAATATGGTCATCCCCTGCAATAAACACTCAACAAACCATCAAATTATAATAGCTTCAATTGTGAGTCATCTGTTGAGCTAGCTTTTGGGGTGGTGTATCCCAAGGTTCTTTACATGATATCAGAGCCTCGTCGTCCCCCACTTTCTCTTGTGGACTCTCTTAGCACAGGTAGGTTGGGCCTGTTGCATCATCCACTCTTCAAGCCCAATGGGCTCTTGTGTGAGGGGGCGTGTTGAGATATATAGTCCCACATTGGTTGTATAAGCAATTAATGTGAAGTTTATAAGGCCTTCGGCATTCCCATCCTTAGAGCTAGCTTTTGGGGTGGTGTATCATAAGGTTCTTTACATGGTATCAGAACCTCGCCGTTCCCCACTTTCTCTTGTGGACTCTCTTAGCACAGGTATGTTGGGCCTGTTCCATTATCCACTCTTCAAGCCCAATGGGCTCTCGTGTGAGGGGGCGCGTTGAGATATGTAGTCCCACATTGGTTGGATGAACAACTAATGTGGCCTTTATTATAAGGCCTTGGGCACTCCCACCCTTTGAGCTAGCTTTTGGGGTGGTGTATCCCAAGGTTCTTTATATCATCATTAAAATATTCTAAGGCATAGGGTTCAATAGATACTATTTGCTAAGCCAGCGATTCTTAGATGTATGAATAGTGTGATTCTTTTTTTTGGTAATCAATAGTGTGATTCTTTATCATCGATGATTATCACACAATATAATTAATTATTAATTTTTTCTTCTTTTACTTTTCTTTCATCCAATTCTCAGAGATGAAATTAAAAGTCAAATAAGTTTAAGTCCTAAAATCAAAAGGACCTAAATAAATGCATTGATTTTACTGTATTTGATTATTCTATGGGAAAAGTGTTTCTCCTGCAACCTCTTCTGATCAAAAATGACATTATTTTGGGTTTAGGAAAAAATATTGTTGTGGGAATTTTATTTATTGCAATATGAATTTTCCCAAAATGTTCTATTTTTATTTTTTTTTCAAACGCTAAGGGTTTCAATAGTTACTCACACTTACTCTATGCATCTCATTTGGCTATTTCATTGCTCTGTTTTCATTTGTCTAAAATAAATACTTTTTACATTCTCTTGCTTACTTATTATATACCTTGTTTGGCTATATCAATGCTTTGATTTTGTTCTTCTAAAACATAAGCTTCAGTCACTTTATGTGATTCAATTATGGCTTATGATTTTGTTTTGAGACTTTTGGTTAGTTGTTTTGTTGATTCGAGTTACTAATTTGAAATTATTTCAATGAGCATGATACATCATTAATTTGAAATATTTAAATCTATTTTTCATTGGCATGGATCCTCTAATCTCATTTGTTAGAGAGACATAAAATCATTAATGTAGCCTCACCAAAAGTTTTAAGATTTTGGGTTGAAGTGGTTCTTTACATCGGAGCTGGAGTGACCAAATGGTCACAAGTTCGATCCTCGCCGCACCTCTCTTTGTGGTGGAACTAAGTAAGCACAAGAAAAACCAAAAATGGACCTGTGCAGCTCAAGGTAGACACAAAAAATGGGCCTATGCAATACCACGCTTCAAGCCTTAAAGACTTCTGCGTAAGAGGTTGTGTTGGAGAGATATAAAATAATTAATGTTGCCTTACCCATCGCCTTAAGGTTTTACCACGCTTCAAGCCTTAAAGACTTCTGCGTAAGAGGTTGTGTTGGAGAGATATAAAATAATTAATGTTGCCTTACCCATCGCCTTAAGGTTTTTGGTTGAAATGGTTCTTTACATGATATCAGAGATGGAGTAATCAAATAGTCTAGAGTTCGATCGTCACCGCCCTCATTTTGTGGTGGAATTAAGTAAGCAAGCACAAGGTAAACCAAAAATGAGCCTGTGCAGCATAAGGTAGACAAAAAATAGGCCTATTCAATATCCATGCTTCAAGCTCAGAGGACTCTTGCGTGAGGGGATGTGTTAGAGAGATAAAATCATTAATGTAACCTCATTTAATGCATAAGATTTTGGGTTGAATCGGTTCTTTATATCATTTATCAAGAGATTAATGGATATTGTTAGAGAAGTATAAAACCATTAAGGTAGTCTCACCCAAAAATTTAAGTTTTTGGGTTGAATTGGTTCTTTGCATGGTATCAGAGCCTCATTGTCATGGGTTTGATCCTCACCGTCCCCCACTTTTTCTTGTGGAATTTCTTAGCATAGGTAGATGAGCCTGTGCATTATCCACCCTTCATGCCCCAGTGGACTTTCGTATGAAGGGGCGTGTTAGAGAAGTATAAAACCATTAAAGTAGCCTCACTCAAAAGCTTAAGCTTTTGGATTGAATTAATTCTTTAGATATATACAGTTATTAGAAAACTTTGTAAAATGAAGAATAGTGATCATTTTAATTGTTGATCTATTACTCAGATTTTCACATTACGTGATCATGTTGAAAAGAAACGGTAGAGGGTTTATTCCCATTTTTTCATTGTCTCTCTAAATCTTATAATTCAATACAATTTCTGGTTTGAATTGCAATTTAATAACCTCTTTTTTTTACGGAATATCTTAGAAAGCCCCCCTAGTGGATGTGTTTATTATCCCTAGTCTCCATATCCTAGTTGGTTTTTTTCTTATTCATTTTTTATATTTTCTCGTTAACATTGCTAGTCTTATTTTTCATTGTTTCATAACATATCTTTGATTATAATACTTTCAACTTTGCATATAGTCTATTAGCTTCATTGTTCAATTTTTGCATCGAACATGCTTACCATAAGATCCTGTATACCTCTAACAAAGATTTTAATAATATTTTGGATACAAAAATAGATAATATTGTTAGTTCGGTCAATATTTTTGGACAATATTGATACGTTCCTTGGTGGCAATTTTATTGGTGTTGATTATTAGTGTATTAATTCCAGAGAATAAAATTATCTTAAATTTGATATTTTGATAATAAGATTTTTGTATTTTGAATGTTCAAGAATTCTTTGTTATGAGAATATCAAGGTTCTTGACAGTGGCGGAGCCAGGATTTAATTTTAGTCGGGGCCAAAAACTCTGACATCAAATTATAAAAAAAAATTCATAATTATACAAATCTATTAGGAAAAAATTTTACTTAAAATTTTTAAAGTAATAGGATCAATGTTGTTTTAACTAATAATAGTTATTTATTTAAAATTTAGAATATAATATAAAATAAAATTTGTAAAGAATGTGCAAATTATATATACATATATGAAATTTTCATGTGATTTTTATGCACATTTTCATGTGATCTTTGATAACATTATTTCATGTGATGTTAATGAAAGCTTATTTCATGTGATGTTAATGAAAATTGATTTCATGTGGTCTTTGTGAATTAAAATTTTTATTTTTTATATTTTAATTTGATCTTGGCCTATAAACTTTAGTTTGCAAATTGGTAGGCCTTACAAGTCATATTCAGTTTTTTAATTTTTTATAATATGGCAGACCATAAATCAAATATTTAAAAGGTTAATAAGTTAGTATAGGTTCCAAATATTTTACATAGACTTAAGCTATCATAGCTAAAGTTTGGCTTAACTTGGTCCATTTATACCTCTAGTTATGACTTGTGAAGAACATTAACATAGAGGGACAACAAACTTCACAATTAAAAAGAAACATGGAATAATCAGCAGCAAATGTCTGAAATTATTTAAATGACATTGGATCCACATAAATCATTTAACTAGTGTTTAGATATTTTAAAAAATTTAAAAATACAAAAAAAGAAGTTGTTAATGAATTTTTCTCTTTAACAGTTTCCACTAATTAATAACCAAAATTCACATTCTTGTTGTGAAGTAAAATACAAATAACACCAATAAACAATTCAATTCCATTACCAATAATAACTGTAGCTCTACATTAATTTTTTTTAAAAAAAGTTAAACGTAAAACAACTCTCCATTTTTTTCAAAAAGAAATAAAATCAATAACTACAAAAACAACAAAAAAGTTGTTAATAAAATAAAGGGGGCGTGAATTTCACTCATATTATAAACACTCACTAGGTTAACTAATCATTTTTGTGATTAAGTTTATAAGTCTTTCTTTTTTAAAATAGTAGGAGTAAGAATAAATAACATAACTGATTAGAATAAAATAGAAAAAAAAAATATACAGGATAAAAAAAAATGTAAAACACAAAAATAATCATACTATACATGTTCCTTATTATTTGTTTGCATTTAGATAGTTTCTTATTACTTTGTACTGAGTATTTGATTTTTTATTTAGGTGATACTAAATTATAATTTTTAGCTTAGTTAGTTATAATTAATTATATGATAAGTAAAAAAAAAAAAAAAAACAAGCAGGTGCCAAGGCACCTGCTGGCTTGCATGTGGCTACGCCACTGGTTCTTGATTCTTTCCTTATATAAATTCAACATGAATGAAATTTAGAAGATTAAGATTTTTATTATATTAGATTAGTACTTAACCAATATTAGTAGTATAAATATATCAATGGTTTGCATTTGATAAACGCATTTATTATATATAATTAATTATATTTGGAGGTCTGTAACTTAATTTTCTTTTCCATCTTAATACACTCTCTAATGTATGAGTGATCTTCTCTTAGTTATTATGGCAGCGAATTCTTTGTCCACAAGAGGAACAACTAGGCACGGAAAATATGCTCTTGCGTCGCTTGATGATAGAGATATGTTTATATGTTCAAAAGACCTTGCATTGGAACCTTGCAATAAGAAGTCATCCCATCAAACACTTCATAATCAAATGCTGAAAGTCCACAACTTAAGGAGTGCTAGTGCTCAAAGTCCACAGGTAAACTGTCAAGCACTAAGTACACTTTTAAAATCTTATACTTTTGGATGGAGGTTCAACATTAGTTTTATGTTTTTGACATGCCTTTTCATTCGAGGATACTAAGGACTTGAAACACAAATAATGTCCATGCTTATTTTATGTTCAAGAAAACTCATGCTTTCGTCTTAATGTCATCTATTAGTAATTTAGCGCCTCAATTATGTTCAATACTAACAAATTAGTCATTCTTTATTAAATAGAAGGAACTGAAGGTAATTAGAGGGGTGTGCAAAAAGAATTAAAAATTTCAACTGAACTTAAAAAAATCTGGTTTTTAAAAACCAGTTATGCTTCTTAAAAATCAGTTCTTGTACTGAATAGTTTTTTGAAAAAACCAGTTCATGAACTAAACTGGTTTATTAACCGAACTCGTTTTTAAAACCCGTTGAAGAACTAAACTGATTAAAACACCATGAACTGAATTGCTTTTCTTTCTTCTTCTCTTATTTTTTTATATTTTTTTCCTCTATTTTTCTTCCTTCTTTTATCTTTATTTTTATGGGGGTGACTATATTTACTACCATTTTAATCTTATCATTCTTATTACCTATTTAGTTAATATTGGATCAATTTGAAATTAATGATTGAAAAAGAGGAAAAATTAAGTGCCGTTGATTTCAAGTTGATCCAACAGTAACCAAATAAGTAGTAAAAGTAGTAAGGCTAAAATGGTGGTAAGTATAACCTTCCCCTATTTTTATTATTTTACTTCTATAATTTTTTTTTCTCTTATATATTTTTCTCTCTTTTTTTACTTTACTTTAATTTTCTTTTTAATTGTTTATTGTTTTTTTTTCAAATTTATGCTATTATTATATTTATAATTTTTTTATTTTTTTCCTCAATAAATAGTTATATATTTTAATACTAGTATGAAACATTTTTCTTTTCTTTTCCAGAAGAAAATACAATTTGACCAATATGTGAACGGTGGAAAATTCGCTTCTAGTAGAGAAAAGGAACCCAACCAGCCCTGCGAGAAGTTCTTACCTTACAGGGGTAATCATCTTCCAAGACCTGTAATTCCCATTGGACCTAGGTTTCAAGCAGAAGTTCCAAAGTGGGAAGGAAAAGCCAACGTAAGACATCATAATAGTGATGATGATTTGAAGTGGTTGGGCACCCAAATTTGGCCAATGTCAGATTTTATGGAATCCAATACAAATAGTATTGGGAAAGGTAGGCCTGACTCATGCTACTGTAACTTTCCTGGATCAGTTGATTGTGTTCAACAGCACGTTGGTGAAGCAAGAGAACTCTTGAAATCGAAGATTGGTAAAGCTTTCTCAAGTTGGAAGTTTGATGAGATGGGTGAAGACGTCTCTAAGTCGTGGATATTGGAAGACCAGAAGAAATTTGAATCTCTTGTGAAATTAAATTCGCTATCAAATAACACTAATTTTTGGAAGCTTGCCGTGGAGCACTTTCCATCCAAATCTATGAAGTGCATGGTAAATTATTATTATAATGTATACATCCCTAGATGTGTGAGCATGGATAAAAGGTCTTCCTTTGGTGTAGTTGATAGTGATGATGACCAAAATGAGAACCGCATGAATGAAAGTGATAGTGATCCGACTACTTTTAAAGTTGTAAAACATCAAGAATGGAGAGATGCAATGGATGTTGAAATTGAAGCGAGAAAAAATACTTGGGAATTGTCAGATCTTCCCATAGGCCACAATACCGTTGGTGTCAAGTGCGCCTACAAGAAAAAGCTAAACGAGGATGGTGGCATTGACAAATATGATGCGTTTATGGTGGCTAAAGACTGCAAGCAAGATTTTGGAGCAAACCACAAAGACGTGTTCGCGCTAGTTGCAAGACTTCACACAATCCGGTTGGTGATTGCCTTAGCGGCACAGAAGTCGTGGCCTATATATCAAATGAAGTCTACTTTCTTGCTTGGTGATCTTCCAGAGCAGGAATTTATTGATCATGTGAAACCTGATTGTGAGCTTAAAGTATACAAATTAAAGGCGGCTTTAAATGGGTTCAAGCAAGCGCCTCAAACTTGGTACAATAAGTTTCATGCTTATTTCTTGAAAGAAGGATTTAAAAAGTGTCCTTATGAACATACATTGTTTATTAAGGTTGGTCACAGCGACAAACTATTTTTGGTTTGTTTGTATGTAGATAATCTCATTTTCACCGGGAATGATGTAGTTATGATGGAAACTTTCAAGAAATCCATGAAGTATGAATTTGAGATGATAGATCTCGGATTAATGCATTATTTTTTTGGCATTGAGGTTAATCAATCTGCTCGTGGTACTTTTGTTTGTCAAAAGAAATATGTGCAAGAGATTTTGGAGAAGTTTCACTTGAAGGATTGCAATTCAGTGGCTACACCAATAGAGGTTGGATTAAAGCTTACCAAAGACCTTGATGGAAGAAAAGTGAATAATACTATGTACAAACAAATCGTGGGGAGTCTCGTGTACTTAACAGTAACAAGACCAGACATAATGTATGGTGTTAATCTTGTTAGTAGATACATGGAAAATCCCACCGAAAAACACCTTCAAGTTGTAAAGTGCATTTTACGCTATTTAAAAGGGAGTACAACTCTTGGGTTGTTTTATAAAAAAGGAGAAAGTTCGGATTTGTCTGGATTTACTGATAGTTATTATGCGGGTAATATTAAGGATGAGAAAAGCACCTCGGGCTATGTATTTATGTTTGGTTCGGCCGCCGTTTCGTGGTCTTCAAAGAAACAATCCATAGTCACTCTTTCAACAACAGAAGCCAAATTTGAGGCTATCGCATCTGGTGCTTGTCAAGCTATTTGGCTGAGAAAAATTCTTGGAGAATTTCAACTCAAACAATATAAAGCAACAAAGATTTATTGTGACAGGTCAACAATTAAATTTTTAAACAATTCAATTTTACATGAGAGGAGCAAGCATATAGATGTGAAGTATCATTCCTTGAGGAATCTTACAAAGGATGGTATCGTTGATCTTGTTTCCTGCGAAAGTGGATATCAAGTTGTTGATTTGTTCACCATGCCTCTCAAATCAGGTGTATTTGAGAAGCTCAGGAGCTTACTTGGCCTATGTTCCATGGAGAATGCAGTTTAAGACTAGAGGGTGGAAATGTTGAAAAGTATTTATTTTTATTATTAACTAAAAAGTTGTATGGGGTGTAGTAATGGATTAGTTATTGGTTTGTTTGTTTTAATTTCTTGGTATTTGGCTATAGGCTGATGTGATTGTGTGATGAATAAGAAAATGGTAAAGTGTGTGTCATTTTAAAGGATGTAAAGTTGTGTCATTTTAAGAGAGAGAAAGAGATAGATAAAGGAGGAGAGATAGTTGACAAAAAAAAATTAAGGTGTGGGTCCCACCTCTTTGTGAGAGTGAAAGGATATAAGTTGTGTCATTTAAAATGATAAACAATTTCCCCAAAAGAAAAATATTAAACATGTTTCAACTTATACCCATGTAGGATACTTTAATACTTATTATTAACCCTTAATTCTACTTGCATCTAACAATTCACGTTTATTTTCATTTCCAATAAATTCAATGTCTGAACTTATTACCTATACACAGTGGCGGAACCACGTGCATTGCAGGAGTGGTCTCGGCCCGGGTTAAATTTTAACAGATTATACTTATTATATATAATTATATGATTATATATAATTTGGCCCGGGTTAAAGCTATAATTTGGCCCGGTCTATCATTTATAATTTGGCCCTATCTATAGCTTAAAATATTTTTGGTAAGAGATTTGGGTAAGTTGTATTAGGTTATGTGTTCAATTTTCACTTATATAAATTTTTTTTATAGTAAAATTAAAAAATATTTAATAAAATTATAATTCTCCTTGATTTTGTGTGTTTAGGTGCTCTGTATTTAATATATTTTAAACGATTAGAGTTATATTTATAAATTTTTTGCTTACAAGTTATACTATGTACTCCCCAAAGCACTCTAGGTTACATTATGTGTTTTCGAGAGTATATAGTATAATTTGCAAAAATATGTAAAAAAATTTGTAAACGGATCATTCACAATTTTAAATATATTATGATATGAATTAACTAAAATTAAGAAAAATAAATACGCATATAATTCTTTGGTCCGGGCTCAAATTTGAGCCCGGCTCTGCCACTGTCTATACGTATATTCTATATCATGGTTCTAATAAGTCTTCAAGGATTTTGAGAGCATGCATATTACCCGTTGTTACAAAGAATGATTTGTATTGTAAAGAATTCTTGTGCCATAATGATTTACCTATATCCCGAAAAACACTAAGTCCTTAAGGATTTTGAGAGCCATATTAATCGATTTTGAGAGCAAGAATGTAGAATGGAATGAATATGTTTATATTTTGTAGTTGGTTTGAATTGACTTTTTTTTCTTCTTCCAAAAGTTACTTTTTGTAAAGACAAAAAGTCATTCTCGTTAGAAACTAGTGTTTGGACGTCTACTTTTAAAAAATAAATTGATGCTAAAATTTCTAGCTTCTAGAAGTCAAAAGTTAAATTTTTTTTCTTCCAAAATTCAAATTTACCCATGCCTCATCCAATCTCACCTCCCTTGTTGCCATTGTCACCACCACCTCTACCATCGCCCTTGTCGCTGCTGCTGCTGTTGCCACCATAACCCCAACCTTAACCAATTTCACCTCCTCTACCGCTGTTGTTGTCGTCACCATTATCACAGCACCTTTTTATCATTACCACCACATCAACATCGTTGTCACCACTATTGCTACCACTCTGCCACCACCTAAACTATCGTTGTTGTCGCCACCACCCTACCATCACCACCACTATATTGTCGTCACCACCACTATATTGTCGCCGCCACCACCATCACCGCATTGTCATCGCTACCACCTTTCCACCACCACCAGATCATCGTTGCTACCACCTATACCATCATTGTCCCCACCACCACTGTCATCACTATGGCCTTCACCACAAATAAATTTGTTCGCATTATTTGTTTTCACACGTCAATTTTAGTAATTTTATAAATGAAAAGTGCTTTTTAATTTTAACATCCAAATAATATATTTAGTTAAAAATTCTTTCATGTACCACATCCAAATGCAAAATAGCTTTAACTTTTGAAAAAAGTCCATACAAAATAAGCAAAGTATAATTAAAAAAAAAAAAAAACTCATCCAAATGGACCCTTAATATATTAGAATAAATATTAGGAATGAACTTATGAATATAGGTAGTCTTTGATTTTGTATGTTAGATAATTATTATTAATATAATGTTTGTTGTTTGACCATGAGTGTTATTATGTACGATGGTAAGGTTATCTAAAAAAATAAGCTTGGATGGAATGTTTGATTGCTTAACTATGCACAATTTCATGAAATCTAGTATTATAAAAATAGATTTTTTTATAATAAAGGAAAAAGTTAAAAGTTCTCATAAGTAGTTTTTTTTTTTAAGATGTATGCTAGTTTTTTGGAGTCCTTATTTATTTTATAGCTTTACCCTTATGTTAAACTTGTATTTATAAATTTTATCATTTCCCTAAATAATCTATCATAATAATAAATTATTTTATCTTCTTTCCATCAAAACAATCACAATATCTTTATATAATCACCAAATAACTTTTAGCTATAATCTCTTTTTTTAAATTATTAGATTTTATCTTAAAAAAAAATGTGTCAAGCAGACTCTAAGAGAACAATCAATATATATATATATATATATATATATATATATATATAGAGCATTTTATTTGTATATTAGGGTACGGTTAAGAAGTCTTGCATCAAATTTTGATTATTGATTTGCTTAGGTATAAGGGTTCACATATATAATAAATCAGAGTCGTTAGATGAAAATAGGATCAACAATTAAGATTGAGAATATAACTTATAACGGTGGAAAATACTCCTAATTATATTTTTGGGATTAATATTTCTCAAATTGTAGGAGATAATTTTATCTCCTATGTATACCATTGTTTAAAAACCCGGCCCGGCCGAGGTCAGGGGTCATGGGGTCACGGTTCAACCGGGGGTCATGGGTTCACTACGCTGACCCGGTTTTATATATTATATATATATATATATATATATATATATATATATATATCCTATATGAAAATATTAAAAATAAACCACCAATCATCAAAGATTCAAAATATACTTAAAATAATTCACCAATTACAATCACAAGTCAATATTACACAACCTAATTAAAGTACCAAGAGATCAAATTACAAAACTCATATTATAATGGGGTCACTGCGCTGACCCGGTTCTATTTCTTTTGATAAGGTCCTTAACAAAGGAAAATTTAAAGGAAGTATGAATGAGTTTTTGTTTTCCATCGACAACCGTAAGGATTTCATTTGAATGAGTAAAATTCTTACATTTTCTATAAGATTAACGACAGTGAGGTGAAGATTGAAGACATCTAGGTTGCTGGGAGAGAAGAGAACGATTAGATTTAGGTTTCCAAGCATTTTTTTTTAATAAAACGATATTGTTTTATGAATTTTTTTTTTAAAAAAAAAAACACGCATTGACCCCCTCCGACCCCTCTTACCCGGGAGTCACTGAAACCTGGCTGGATTTTGGGGGTCGGAGGGGTCGATATGCATATAGGGTCCAACTTGTGACCCCAACCCTCAGAGGGGAGGGGTCAGAGTTGACCCTGGTCAACCCGGGGGGCGGGGTGGGGTTTTAAAAAACTGACGTATACCGGGTGTGGTCATCAACCGATCTAAAGCAAAAAGTCAATAACCAAAAAATTGAAAATTGAAAAGAAATGTATATTTTAAGTGGATTGGATCGATTTTTTGTTTTCTTAGTGAAAATAGATCAAATCCAAATTGATACAATATATTATATATTTATTATTTTATTATTCTGCATAATTATTAAGATTAGTTCTGGTCCACTCCTTTTTCCAATGATGCATAAGAATTTGTAAAGATAGAGATAAGTACTTTAATTTATTCTACTTGTATAGTTTTTTAATTTTATATGATCTTTTTTATTTTTTTAGAGGTTTGTAATATAGTAATGCTTAATTTTGATACAGCTGGTGATCTGTATGCCTGAAACTTTAGGTTTTTCAAAAAATAAAAAATTGATCCAATCTAAACTGTATAAAATTGGATCAGATTTGAAAAAAAATCCAAATCAAATGTATGATTAAATGACTAAATTGAAAGGATTGGATCAAATTTTTTGCTTCAAAATCGATCCAATTCAAATCACAAACACCCCTAACATACACATAAGTGTGTGGGGCCAGGTGAGGAGAAGATAAAAATAATAATGGGTCACACACACTTTTATGTATTTGTAAGAGATAAAATTATCTTCAACAATATGAGAAATACTAATCCTAATATATATAATATTATCTCTTATGGCAGGAGAAACGATAAACTAATCTTATTTTCTAGTATAAATTTTGTAATATTTACCCAAATGCTTAATCTATGAGGTAAGATTACATTGATGGTTTTATACTTCTCTAACACGCCCCTCATACGAGAGTCCATTGGGCTTGAAAAGTGTACAATACACAGGCCCACCTACCTATGTTAAGAAACTCCACAAGACTTAATTAATTATTTATTAAATGGGGGGGGGGTGAGGATCAAACCGTGACACCGAAGCTCTGATATCATGTAAAGAATCAATTCAACTCAAAAGCTTAAGCTATTAGGTGAGGTTACAATGATGATTTATACTTCTCTAACATAATAAATTAAAGTTATTCCAATTTGTTTGATGGCTCCGTTGGTGATGTATCTTGTGGTTATTGCATTGCTGTGTATGAACTACAAAGCCTTCACGGTAAAAGTTAATTATATCCTGTATTTTTTTTTTTTTTTCAGATGAGTATGTCATTTGCCTTGGATGCAAAAGTCCTGACACAATCCTTTCTAAGGAGAACCGTTTGTTCTTTCTCCGATGTGAAAAGGTGAATTTTCTATGTGCCAATCACCCTCTTCTCTTTGTTTTCTAGGCTGAGCCTTCACTCTTTACCCTCTCCTCTCTAAAAAAAGATTAAGTTTTCTGCCTTTTTGGTAATTCGATCATTCAATTTGTGGTCAATTATTTTGCAAACGCGGCCTTTGGTGATTTGAAGGTTTTTGGTAATTTGTTTGTTTAAATTAAGATCAGTTATTTTTGGTTCAGTTTCCTTCAATCTCTTGCTTTTTTTTTGGGTTCATGGACCTTGGACCGCAATTAGTTTGGGATAAATATGATGTTAATGTATTTTTTGTTCAGTTTCTCTTTATAATATTTTTGTATTTTTTTCCCTGTTAAATTAAATCATCATCTATTGTGGTTTAGTGACATTAATTACACTATGGTACCGGAATTATATTGATATAAAATATTGGAGATAAACTCCTACAAGATTGTTCTAAGACAAGGAAAAGATGCAAACTAAAGTAATAATCACCAACAGCAGCAGTGATATACAGTAGAAATAACAAAGAAAATTACAAGTAAAAGACCTCCCGAGGTCACCCTTAGAATCAACAAATCTAGATTTTAGGAGATCTCAAATTCCACGTTAGACCAATACTGAATTCATACCTACCACACTCACATACTCCACCTCCTTTTATCATATTCTCTCAACCCAAACACGACCCGATTAATTATTAGTGTCAAAATTCTCAACCCGAACACGACCCACTTTTTCTGCGGGTTGACACGAAACCTTTAATATATTATTTTAGAAAGGCAATATAACAAAAAAAAAATCTTCAATAAAAAGAAACCTAGAGTGTATATTTCATTCAATAAAATTACCATAATAACCTTGAAAAAATAAAAAAAATTATATTTGCGGGTCAGAGCGATCACGGGTTATGACCCGACACGAATATTTTCGTGTTATATTTTTTCCAACCCGAACACGACCCATTTATTAAAGACGAACACGAAAATCGTTTTGTGGGAAATTATGGTTTTATTCTCTAAACCGAAACCTTTTATATTATTTAATCTTAAATTTATACGACATCGTTTTGTGGGAAATTATGGTGTTTTTGTAATCTTAATTTATTCAGGGTTATAATAGTCTTTATATTTAAATTTTTTAAGAATTTAATATCAAAACGACGTCGTTTTGGAAATAACTGCAGATAACTTATCTGCATTAACTGCAGAAACATTTTTCCCTTTTAGGAATGTCAAAAAATGACTAAATCTTTTATGTTTGACTACCTAGAGTATTCCCTTCCCCAGACACTCACGAGTGAGTATTTGAACTGTGTCGGCCCTTTTGAACCATAAAATGACATCAAATTATTATGTTTTTGGAAATTATTTTTAACTGTTGGGATATCTTACAATTCTGGTTTGTTGCTTGCAGTGTGGATCAGGAAGGTCAGCTGCTCCAATCAAAGCTGGTTTTGTTGCTCGTGTTGGCCGTAGGAATGCGGGGACATTATTTGATCTTAAGTTTTTATCTGAATAGATGTAAACTGGCTTGGGAAATGAATCATTTCCCATTTTATTTTTATTTTTTTGCCTATGTTTGTTCTATGTCATACTTTAGATGAGTTTATTGCGGTACATTTTCGGCATGTTTTCTGTTTTGTCAGAGGTTTCCAGAATCATTCTGCGGGGAGTTATATGATGATGATCCACTAATTTTTGCAACCATCCCGTCAAACACAGTTCATTTTTGGAAAAACTTAAGCCAGAAAAAAAATATAATCTAATAAATCAAGAAATCAAATATCTCATGAAAATTGTAAGTAAGTGAGTCAAGAGATCAGTGTTCAATTGTGTTGGATATCGTTGCATTTTTACTCGACTATGTGAGGTAGTTGTTGGATTTTTTATTTTTTTAAATCGTGCAGGTTCATTGTACTTTGGACTGTAATGAATTGAGTTATTCATAAACTATTTAAGTTCAACTCATTATAAGTTCAATTAAACTTGTTTGTTCTAGCTCAGAACATGTGTGTTTTATTAAATAATTATAACTACTGTAAATTTATGTTCAAAGATAAAAGAATGTTATGTTTGGGACATAGGATTTCGCATGTACTTTATTTATTTTTATTAATATTTCATAGCTCTGGGTTAAAAAAAAAATACAAAAATTAAAAATAAAAATAAATCTTTTTCTTTCTCTATAAAACCCTTCATCTAGACAAAAAAAATCTTTTTCTTTCTCTATAAAACCCCTCATCTAGACATTTCTTGCTCTCTTTTGCTATTTATCTACTAGCATAAAAAATATGTATAAAATATTGACGTGATAAAATAAAAACATATTTTAACCGCAGATTTGATCGTTTAAAAAAAACATTTGCAATAAAATAATAATATTATATAGAAAAGATTTTGTCTAATTATCATTCAATATAAGGCAATGCTTATACAATTCTCTTACCACATGACCAAGCTGAGTAACCCTCTCATTTCGTGATACATTTGTACCACTCCATGTACTCCAAAGTTGCATGAGCCTCTATAGTATGTCACTTATCTATCCACCGACGGAGCCTATGTGACAAATTCTAAAATAGCTTATCCAAAAAGGTAAGGTCGCATACACCCTTAAACTTCATAGACGACAGTGGGATCAGTTGCTGCATGTCAAACTAGCGCATGACCTAATTAAAATCTTATTCCTTAAGATTTAATAATTTTGGGTTACCCTATAAAAAATGAACATAATTGTTATTTTATTCTTTTTGATTGAAAAAATTAATTTATATAATTTCTTTCTTTGTATTGGATTAAGATTTTAAAAGACTATTTTGAGATAAAAAAACTTATAAATTTTAACAGACTATCAAGAATTATAGTGACTTTAAAGACTTTTTTAAAGACTTTTTTTACAATCAAGATTTTATAACATTGGATTTTAATAGAATTTATAGGATTTGAAAGAACAATATGGATTTATAAGATTTGAGAGGACGATATAAATTTATAAGATTTTAAAAAACCATATAAGTTTTTAACAAACATTCAAAGGTGATTCTTAAGAAGATACTTAAATCAAAAATTTATATGCATAAAATTACTTAAAACATTGTGATATCTTTGCATGCTATTAGTGTGATGGAGCATGCTATTCACATTTAAAAAGAAATTATTTCATTTTCATCAATATTTTTAAAAAATCTTTATTAAAATTATTATATAAAATTATTTTATAGTAAATGCAAATGTATTTATCCCAATTTAATAGATCATAAAGTGAAAAGTTGACATATGTACTGTGCAATGGGCATTAATTTTCTGCTCATTGTCTTGTCAAACAGTAACTTACATTCATTGTGGCATGAGAATGCTTAACATTGTTGAGTAAATGCTCTTTTAACTCAATGACGAAAGCAAGTTATGCAATAGCAACAATGATTTTTGTCCTATTTATTCAACAAATGAATATTGAAATTTTGTCTCTCATTGAGTGTGTAACACCCCGTGTATATCCGGTCTGTTAACATATCATCGTATTTGATGCAATTAAGTCGCCATAAGTTATTATCGTTATAGTCATTTTATTTTTAAGGCCATTTATGAATTTTAAATTGCAGACGTTTTAGTTTTAAGGCCATTTATGAATTTTAAATTGCAGATGTTTTAGTTTTAAGACCATTAATGGTCCGTCACTTTTTGTATTGCCTATTAAAAGGATGGGTGGAAAGATATGAGAGGGAACTTTTGATGATTGAAGAATGATAGTATAGCAGAAAACTTATGTATTTTCCTGAAAGCCTGTTTTCCCCCATAATTTTGCATCATTTGGTATCATAGTTCAAGTTGTCTTAAAGATGGTTGAGCGGGAAAATCGCGGAGGTCGTGGTCGTGGACGAAAAGGTCGTGGCGACAAAGGACGTGGTCAACCTACCGTTGACGATCATTATTTTGATGCAAGAGATGCTGAAATTGAGGAAAAGGACAGACGAATCCAAGAACTCGAACAACTGCTTGCAGAGGCACAGTTGCACGGGTCAGAAAGGAGACATGGACCTGAACTATCATCTCCAGAGGAAGAGGAGGACGAAAATCCATTTTGGAACCGCGAGAGGGTCTTTGATTTAAAAAACCTCACATATGAGCAAAAGGTGAAACTAGTGGCAATCAAATTGAGGAAGCATGCCTCAATTTGGTGGGAACATGTCAAGAAACAACGAACCAGAGATGGAAGGTCTAAGATTCAAAGATGGGACAAGATGAAGAAATTGTTGCAGCAAAATTTTTTGCCTGCTAAATACAGACAAGAGGCATTTATTGAGTATCATAATTTCAGGCAACGTGACCTTATGGTGGAACAATACACCACTGAATTTGATCGTCTGCGGATGCATTGCGATATCGCAGAGGAGGATGAGCAATTGATCGCTCGTTACCTAGGAGGACTGCGAACCGAGATCTCAGATGTTGTATACCTACAACAAATATTGGTCATACGAGGAAGTTTGTTGACTAGCTTTGAAAGTAGAGGAGCAGTGTAAGAGAAGAGGAGGTACTTCAAAATCTCAACCCAGATTTTGTGACAAAGGACACTTATCAAGCTCGACAACCAACACTAGTGCGGGGATGGAACCTTCTAACCCGAAACTAGTGAGCAAGGGGGGAGCGATCAATGGTGAAGCAAGCAAGACAAGGACTACGGCAAAGAGGTGTTTCAAGTGTCAGGGTTTAGGACACTTCGCTGCTGATTGTCCAAACAGGCAGTATGTTACTCTTGCGGATACTCAAGGCCATGATATAGGCCCTACCTATGATAAGTATGAAGAACATGAGGTGGATGGAGGGTCTGAAGAATGTGAGATTATTTTTGGTGATTCAGGAGAAGCCTTGGTTGTTCGAAGTGTGTTGAATACTGACATTATTGATGATGAGTCCTAGAGGTGGCAATATGGGTTGAACCCAACGGGTCAACCCGCCAACCCGCCAAAACGGGGCGGGTTGGGTTACACACTTCAACCCATCAACCCACTTCAACCCGCCCCGCCAAGATGTGGGTCAAAACGGGTTAGGGTCGGGTCGGGGCGGGTTAACCCGCGGGTTACCTTTTTTAAAATTAAAAATTAAAAATTATTTTTATCTAATATTCCTGTTAGTAAGTTTAGTAACCATTGTCTTCCGTAACCCTAAGACGCAGACCTCCAGCCGAGTGCCGACCAGCCGCCCCACCAGGAACCAGCGAGCGACCAGCCTCCGCACCGCAGTCCGCCGCCTCCTTGTAACAAATCTACTCGTTTGTCTTTCTCTTTTTCTCTCTCAGCTTTTTCTTCTCTACTCTGCTCTGTTTCACAGTTTCTCTGCGTTCCCATTTGCATGCATTTTTAAATTTTGGTAACTCTTCCGGTGCCAATGGATTTGTTTGGTACTTATTTGCTTCAAGGGTTTTTTTTTCTTTTTCTTTTTTATTTTGTTCTGGGTTTTGCTTGATCATTTGGAATTGCATTTGGAAAATTTAATCTTTTCCTTTCCGTGGCGTGTAGATTGCTAGGATTTTCTTTTTAGTTCCAACCCACATTTTATTTTGCGTTCTGATTATATGGGCATTGTTTAATTTCTGTGAAAGTTTATTCTTTTCATGAATTTTATTTCCATGGATGATATTTCAAGTTATGTCTGTGGATTTTTCGTTTTATTAAATCAATTTTGCATTTTTCCCACTCTATTCTTCTTATTGTATCAATTGTTGTTTGTAATGGTGTGCTATTTGTGCAGCTATTTTATGCATAACTTATGGTGAAAACCCAATGCTGATATAGTGAAGAAGGGGTGGGGTTTCTGTCTTTGCCATTATTGTAGGATAGGGTAATGGTAATCTATTTTGGCTGTTAATTTAAGAATCTGTCTCACCCAATAATTTAAGTTTCTGAGTTGAATTGATTCTATCCAATAACTTAAACTTTTAGGTTGAATTAATTCTTTAAAGAAACAAATAGTTAACAAGATGACATGGAATTGGTGAGAAACATAAGAAGAAGACGTGACAAAATTGATAAGGTTCACAAACATAATAGAACGACAGGAAAAAGTGGGTAAAAAAAGTGAAAGATTCATAAGATGACAACAAACTAGTAAACAAGAGGTCGTAACAAAGTTTCATGCTTACCAACAAATAGATAAGGACATGAGGTTCACTGGGCGCCACTTAACTGAAAAAGAAAAAAAAACATAACAAGAGATAAGGGATAAAAATTGAGAAAATTATAACAGATAAATAGCTAAAATGGTCTCACGTAATTATGTATTAAATGGTGCATGAACTATTTTACAAACTTACACATGTATTAGGGCTTATTTAATCCATGTAATAATTTTGGAAGTTTCACTTTAACCGATCAAGATATATGGTCATAATTTCTTTTACAAATTATAATACTTAGTAAAAGTATTAAGCTATCTCCAATGAACTTAATTTAATTTATTTTTTTTGTGGCGTATGCAAATCCAATTTCCAAATACATGTAATTGTTTACTGTACTTATACTCACCCAATCTTATTATTTTGTGCAGCACTTACTGTGTTAGCAAATGGAATCAGTTAATAATTGTATTGATGTTGATGATGATGCTGAAAAGTTGGACTTTGAGATTGAAGAAGCATCTGCTTCGGTTGAACCGTCTATAAAAAAAGCCAAGTCATCAACATCGAGTGTTGGAAATATTTCACAAAGATTGGACCGGGCAAAGATGGGATTGATAGGGCAAATACTAATGCTCTCTCACGTTGAGTTTTAGATCTTATTTATGCAAGAAGCAATACTAAATCTACGAAAGACCAAGAACATAA
>JAVKPL010005548.1:0-10705 GCA_032173675.1 Gastrolobium villosum
TACCGGTAAAACTGTTAAAATTCGATACTTAAAGAAACGTTCAAAAAAACCTTTTCACAAAACATTTCCAAAACAGTCACTGCTCATAAAAAGAATCAAAACAAAATAGAAGATGATAAAGTCTACAGTCATCCAGTATTACCAAAATATTAAGCATTACAGTCATCCAATCAATTAAACAGTATCAGTGAAAGTCCATGCATCAGCAAGCAACAACAAACATCACTCCTTCAAATGCTTTTTCGTCCTCCTGCCATTTAGGAAAATAGCAGCCCCAAAAGGGGTGAGAATAATCCCAGTAGTGTGGCAACAAAACCAATAATATAACAGTATTAACCAGGCACAAAATCATAAACAGTCACTTTAACATATCCTTGTTCCTTTTCCTTTTTCCTTTTCATCATATTCATATATATAGCGCATATAACGCCTTTCCTTTTCATCATATTCATATATTGCGTATATAACGCCTTTCCTTTGCGCTTTTAGCACCGTCGTGCGCGCACTTCACAGTGGAATCAAATATACCCTTGGCACCTGAGCTCCATGTGGATTCCAACTGTGGGCCTATGCGGACTGATGCCAAGTGTCCCATACCCCGGTACCTTGGGGATGCCTATATGATGCTTGCTCAAACACATGGTCCTGTACATAACTATTCTAAAACAAGGCCTATATGATCATGATACATGCATGTCATGCTATGCTTTCACACACAAAGCGTAAAAATGCGGTATGATGTAAGGTGCATGCTTATATACCTTTCATATAGCCATCACGGCACATATACTTTTCATATGCGTTATGCTGCCACATAACGTCTTTACCTCATAATCATATAGCCATCACGGCACATTTTTGGCAGTTTCCTTTCATCATAATGGAACATAATATTTTTACGGAATATGGAGCATCATGTCACAATTTTATACCAGTAGTCAATAGTCACATTAGGCAATATCGCCTGACACTTACCTCAAGTCTTTAACATTCTTTTCAACCAAGCATTTCCAAAAATCATCAAACAGTCCGATATTAAAGGACCTTGGGCACCTAAACAAACATATGCACCAAATCAGATTTTTATTACATATATTTCCTATGCCTTACTATGCTTTTCCCTCTTCCTAGATTCTTGACTTATAATCGGTTTCTCATCCAATAATTAGGTGCCATTCCTCTATTAATTTTCATGTTGTTATTTACAAGGTCACGGTGCATGCTAGAGGCATAAGACATGCTATTCACATAAGTTATAAATCTGCACAAGGTGTGACCAAAGCTGCATTCAGAACCGAAAAATGAGAACAAAATACAATCTCCATTCAAGAGCATAAAGGAACCGAACACAGGTAAGCAAAAGGGGTTTGTACTTCCAAGATTTATTCTCATTCTACACTTCTAATTGATTTATTATACTTTAATATCAATAGTTTTCTACCTTATATTTTATTCCTCAACACCTGCCATGTGACTTATTCCCAATGTCATATGCGCATACAGTATCTAAAAGTCCCACATCATTTTATTTTATTTTATTTCTCTTTCTTAAGCAAAACAGTACCTAAGTTACTTAGGTGTACTCCAATTAGTTTTCTACGCACTTCTCAATACGGGTAACCGTCTAGAAACATCTGACTCACAAGGCAGTCCAACATTGCTAAGGAAGGCTATGTTCCAATCTCCTACATCAGATTTCACTGCTGTGTTTGTGTGAAAACAACAAGACTTCAAGACGGTGCAGGGGCAAGAGAGATTGACTAAACAAAAATGTATCACCCTAGCATAAAGGTGGTGACCGACACAAAGAAAGAAAAGAACAGCACAAGAATAGTTCCTAGACCTAAAGGCAGCGTGCAAAAACAAAGACAAGAAGGGCCAGAATATCTATAATTACATATCTATATCTCCCTTTAAATGCAAGGGGTGACCGAGCCAAAAGAAGAAAGGAGGAACTTAACACTTACTCACCTCCTTGACTGCATCAAGCGGCTGGTAGCTCGGTTACCACTGCCATCTCCTACTCCAAACATACAAGAACTCAGATTAAGGTCTCCTAGATGTGCCATCGCCTGAATAGAGGTGGAGAGGAACAAGGGTCAGCTTGTGCTCAAGCTGTGATGACCGCACCACACAGGACCGAATGGTTACAAGCAAAGGGGGTAGATATCCAATGAGACAGAATCAAGGACGTGCAAAAGAAGAGGAGTTAAGATCAAAACTGACTTATTATGCAGAAACACGGAAAAGAAGAACAACACCTCACCTCCTTCAATGGTCCACAAGGTCGGGTTCGGCGGCATGCCATGAGGAATGTCCCAATAAAGACTGGATCACAAGCTTGCAATGAAGAAAACTCAATCATAACAAGTCTAGGGAGGGAAGGAGCAAGAGGGCAGCAGCGAAATAACTCACCTTCTCCTACTAGACGGTGGCTGTAGGTATAAGAAAATGGGAGCTGAAACGTTGAGCAAAGATCACAATCTGTGTGCAGGGGATAAGGAGCTCTCAACACCGAAAAGTTTAGAGGAATAAAGAAAAGGAAAGGTTTCATCACCTATTCCTCCTTGTGGTTCAGCCGAGAGTGCCATAGGAAGAGGATGGAAAACGTTGCTTAGGCTTCACGTCTCCTTACTGCAGCTCCGCGACTTAGGAAGAACGAATAAGAAAAGGGCTTGCAACCGTTGCTGCAGGGTTCAGCCTAGCGAATGAGTGAAGAGGGAGTGGGAGAAAAGACTTCCAGCTTTAGTCCCTTCTTTAGATGGTGTAAGGCTGGTGGATGGTGCAAGGCCACATAAGGAAAGGATGAAAGATGGACTCATGTTGCTTCCCCTGGGCTGTTGTCACTCAACGAACCATGCAGGGAAGGGGATGAAAACTTGGATGGTTGATCTCTTGCAAGGTAGCTCACGGTTTGAGGGCATTGGGAGGAGAAATGGATATGCAACTTTTCTGGTTGTTGCTTGTGGGGTTTCACGACCTGTGGGGGTATAAATATAGGGTTGAGCTTGATCAAGAAGTAGAAATAATTAGTATTGCATTGTGATTCAATTATCACAACGCATGTGCAGGGAAAAGGATGATATAATGATCTGAGTCAAAGTGGCAGCAAACTTGGACTGTGTTTCCCTAAGACCATGCGCACAAGAGAAGGATAAGGATGGCTTTAGATGAACACTTGTCACTCCTTGACCAATGTGAATCACCCATGCAGATTTCATTATGCAGCCACGCAAGACAGGTTGCTGCTCCAAGTGTTATCCGACCAAGAAGAGATGGGGTGTGAGAAGTTTGCTTAATGACAGAAAGAGTGCGCCTAGGATGAATAATGTTGACCCACATCCTGATCTGAAGGTGCAGTAAGAAGAGACAAAAGGACATGATAGCTATAGCCCTAAGTAGAGTTAAAGTGGTGAGGCTTCCAATGGTCAAAGTGACAACCTGCATAAGAGTCTCCCTCACTCCATCGGTTGCGTGGAGAAGCAAAGGAGGGCTGTCAAGTAAGTCTTCAAAAGCAACAAAAGTCAGAATTTGAATCCCCCTATGCGCACATGTAACAGGCTAAAAGGGTAAGGGCTTGCCATGTGATGATAGCTACTACACCCTCAAAAGTAAAAGTCAGAAATCTGCACCTCTTCTGCGCATAGGAGACCGTGAAAGAGGATGCCAATACAAGAGAGGACAAGGCTGATAACTTTGGCTACTATTACAAGTAATTGCAATTTTCCTCCTTGTACTTAGCGCACCTAGGGAGGTAAAAAGGGACAGGTAGATGGCAGACATGTAGTGTCATGAGGAGCTAGGAGCATTCACGCAAAGGGGGGAATAGGGTGGCGCATATGCAGCAAGTGGAAAGCTAAGCCATATGCACAGGCTGAAATGTGCAGCCTAAGAGTGTTAGGTTAAAGCAAAAGCAAGTCAGAATTTTTCCTATTGCTTCCCATTATGCGCACAAGGAAAAAAAGGTGAGAAGGTGGCGTGACTTGAGGTTGTCTTGAGACACAAGCCATCAGCTTGCTCACTGTCCAAGGCTGCGCAAGGATCAAAGAAATAAAAGGGTTGACTTAGTTGCTTGCCAAACGGAACTCCTTGCCAAAAGGGCTGATTTGTGGTGTTCCTAAAATAAGTCTATGGTGAGTAAGGCCCTCCTAATGCACTAGGGCCGAAAATCTTCTCAAGGTGTGGGCCACGGCTTACTAAAATCCAAGGGTTCTAATTACTCATGCACCAACCCACTAAGTTAATAGGTTCCCCAAGTCTTTTAAACACTATTTTATGTCATATATGCTACAATCAATCATGTCTATACTCTTCAATTAAATTTCTACATGCCTAAAGTAAATATTTCCTTTAGTCGTAATTCTATTTATTCTCTAAGTTAGACCCATCCAATTCTATGGAAAACTATGTAATTTAAAGACAAGACAACCACTTCATACAATTCGAATTTCTAGCATGCTTTACCCCTAAATGCAAGTTATGTAATTTCCTAATCATGCGGGATGTTACACTCCCATAGGAACAAAGTATCCGTTTCTTTCTCTACAGATCCTCGAGATTAATATACACAACAGAGCTAGTCTGTTACAGCTATGATTATCTCTTGAACTGTGAAAGCCTCCAAAGAATATCCTGCTGATGCTTTGTGTCATACTTCTTGAACTCACAAATAACCTGCTGATGCTTCCACTGGTGATGTTGGTTCTCCTTATTTCCAAGTCTGTGGCTGATTGTTTTAACAAAGGAGTTTACGATCAGATTGTGCAAATGAAGGGGCTACCTTATATGGAAGCACATGCAGAACCATACATGAGGCAATTAATTGCAAGTGATGTTGTTTCTGGTCCATTGGTTACATTTGCTGGGGTTGAAAAAGTGGGGAATATTGTCCATGCTTTAAAGGTCACGGGACATAATGGGTTTCCTGTAATTGATGAGCCTCCTTTCTCAGATGCTTCTGAATTGTGTGGGTTGGTTTTGAGGTCTCATCTGCTTGTACTCCTTAAACACAGGACATTTACAAAGGAGAGAGGGATGACTGGATCCTCCATTATGAGAAACTTCAAGGCACATGATTTTGCAAAGCCAGGTTCAGGCAAGGGGATCAAGCTGGAGGATATAGACATTTCTGAGAACGAGATGGAAATGTATGTTGATATCCATCCAATTACTAATACGTCACCATATACAGTTGTGGAAACAATGTCTCTAGCTAAAGCTGCTCTTCTTTTCCGGGAGGTTGGCCTCAGGCACTTGTTGGTGGTGCCAAAGACACCGGGAGTAAGACTTTCTCTCCCTCTCTGTATCTATGTATATATGTATGTATGTATGTTTTGTGTGTAGTGTGAGCTGAACATGATGGATGCTATTCGTGTCTGTTATACTAGCTTTTCTCATTAATTGTTATTTTTCAATAATGCCTTAGAGTAACTTTTCTATTTACTTATTATTCTACAGAGACCTCCAATTGTCGGGCTCTTGACAAGACATGATTTCATGCCTGAGCATGTCTTGGGACTTTACCCTCACTTCCACTCCCATAAGTAGAGAAATCATTATCAAGCGGATTTTTTTGGTGACATCAAACCTCACCAGCTATAAAGCCCCATGGAGTTCCTTTTATTAGTAGAAGATTAATCAAGATCTTTACCGCAATCACCTTGTTGTTATAGAGCACAATACCTAGATGAGCTTACGTGTGTTTTCATTCCTTTTCTCTCTTGGAACTTGTATTTCGTCTCATATCGTTTCTCGTTATCTCTTGTAAGTTAGAAGATTGCAGAATTCGAATCTTTCAGTAGGGAAAAAAAAATTAAAAGTTTTGCATATAAAGATGGGAATGTTATATTTACAAATTGTTTGTTTATAAATTTTACCGGTCATACATTAATCAAGAGTGTCATTCTTAGTGTAATTTGTAAAAAAAAATTGTAAACGATTCTTCCTCTTCATAAATATATAAATAATGCTACAAACACTTATACACTATTTACTTCACATTTGTACAGTTTTCAGCGGTTTATAATAAAGAATCAATTCATCACAAAATTTTAAATGTTGGATGAATACCTTTTTAATGATTTATAGTATTAGTATTCTCTAACACACCTTTTATGTAAAAATTCTTTGGGCTTGAAACGTGGATGTTGCATACGCCTAATTTTATTTTATTTTTGTTTTAAATTATGCTTATTCAATTCCACAAGTGATGGGAGGTGAGGATCGAACTCATGATCTTATAGTCATTTAAACTCTGATATCATATAAAGAACCAATTCAACATAAAACCTTAAAAGTGTTGGGTAAAGGTATTTTTAATGATATATTTTTTTTCTAACATATAACTCTTAAAAAAATAGGGTTCAATGAGTATAATGTTGCATGATTTAAGAAAATTTTCCTACACTCACAATAAAGAAGAGAGAGAAAGTGAAATAATGAAAGAGAAAAAAAACATGTGGACCCCATATATTAGTTGTGTGGTGTGTAGGAAAGTTTTCTTGAGTCATGTAACATTATACTCATAAACCCAAAAAAAATATAGAGAAAACTTCAAAAAAGTTCATATAAGTTTCTTCTAAAACATTTATCCCATTCTCAAAATTTTAAATCATTTATATCTTTTGGATCCGGGTCTGAATAAGGTGGCTGCTAGGAGAAATACAGGATGATGCTTGTTCCTGGCTTTCTGCTAGTGTTTGATGTTTTGTTTTCTGCTATTTCTTGTTCTGTTTTTTTCATTCCTTCTTGTTTGCTGTTCTTTTGTTTTGTGGGGGCATTGCCCCTTTCTGTAACCAAAAAAAAAAAAGTTTCTTTATAACTTACCCGTTAAGTTAGAGGGGTAAGTGATAAAAAAAAATTTAAGCTAGGAGTAAATGATTCAAATTTCAGAGGGGTAAGTGATTCCGATAAAATTTACAGTTTTTTTTTTTTTTGAAAGTTTTCCAAAAATGTAATATAAACTTTTCCATGAAACTTGAAATCAATTTTTTTCTCTCAAGGTTTTACCTTTGTAACGGATATAAATATGTGAATGCCTCCAAAAGAGGTCACACAATTTTTCTAAAAGAAATCATAATTCATAATATACCATTACTTAAATTTGACATCACAATAAAAGTATGAACAATCATATCATTATAGTAAATCTTGAAAATATAAGTTATACAAATTTCTATCGTATGAAATTTACCATGATAATTTAAATATAAATTAAAGACACAACATATCAATATAATGAATGTGCAAAAATATAAATAAACATTTAAGTATATACATATATGATATTTATCACATTTATAGCATTATATATATATATATATATATCCATGCATAAATATATAATTATAATATGCAACAATATAAATTGCAGATAAGTAAATTACGACGGTTATTATTTTAACAAATCAAACTCATTAATTAATTATTAATTCATAATAAATGATAACGGTTGATTTTCGTCAATCAACGGTTATTATTTCCACAAATCAAAATCATTAATTAATTATTAATTCACAATAAATAATAACCGTTGATGGAGGGAAATTAATAGTTAATATATGATAGTAACATTGATAGTAACATTATTTGTTAGTAAAAATATTCTATTCCTATATCAAAATAACATTGTTATGAGATTTATATTTTGAAAAAAAGAAAGAAAGAAGTTATCATCATCCGTAGCATTCATTTTCATAATTTCTTATATTATCATGCTTCTTCTCTCTCAATTTTTTTTTCTCCCATTCTCCTTTAACAGAGTTTTCTCTAACATTTCTCAAGATCCTTCACTCATTGATTTCTCTAAATTTTGAAGCAATGACCAATGGTTCTCTTAGCATCTATTTACGGGAAAAGTTTTATCATGCAAATGATAAAAGTAATCATAAAATATTATTAACACAACAATTATTCACAAACTTCTCCATGCGAGTTTCTTGAAGTTTTGTTTTTAGATTCAACAACTTCACATGATTTTTGCATTATATGTTCGAAGGGACTCTAAACGTGATCATTAAAAGATAATTGAAAGAAACATAAAATAATACACTTGAATGCAATAATTCATCACCAATTATTATTATTGAAAACTAAGGGGGCGTTTGGTTGAGGAGAAATTTTTTGAATACTAGGAAAATGTAATTGATAGGAAAATGGTTGGAAAGTGAGTTTGGTAAGAAAATGTAAAAAAAGTTGTTTGGTAGGCCAAAATAATACTGGGAAAATTGAGTGAAATTCCTGAATATGTGTTTGGTTGAAAATAAAATATTGATGGGAAAATTTATTAAAATTACAAAATAACCCTTTTAGAAATAACCCTTTATGAGATTGGTTTTAGGGTTTTATGTTTATCATGTAACATAACTGTAACGCCTGGCAACTTGCAAGGATTAACGACTGTCCCCACACACTAACACGAGACTTTTCAGCGTGCTTTGTCCTCACTCGCACACTTCCCGGGAAAACTTCCCAGGAGGTCACCCATACTTCTACAGAATATGGAGCATCATGTCACAATTTTATACCAGTAGTCAATAGTCACATTAGGTAATATCGCCTGACACTTACCTTGCGTGCCTTAAACAATACCAAACAGCAGCGAAGTATCTCACTTCTTAAGCGCACCTAAATCAATTACAACCAATCATTTACAGCGGCGATTTACAGCAGAAACAGTGAGCATACAGCAGTGTTTTACAGTGGAAAACAGTGAGCATACAGCAGTGTTTTACAGCAGAAAAACAGTGTGCATACAGCAGCGTTTTACAGCAGAAAACAGTGACGTTTGTTCTTAAAACAGTGAACAGAAAACAGTGAGTTGTTCCTTAAAAACAGTGGGCAGAAACAGTGACGTTTTACTTAAAACAGCGGACAGAAACAGTGACATTTTACAGCAGAAAAACAGTAGCACCTTACAGCAGAAACAGTGACCATTTTAAAACAGAAACAGTGACATTTTGGACCTTAAAACAGTGGCAGAACAGTGGCATTTGAATGTTAGAACAGTGACATAATCAATGGCATTTGAACCTCAAAACAGTGGCATAAGTAGTGTTATTTGTGCATCAAAACAGTGGCATGAATGGTAACATTTAATCATTAAAACAGTGACATTAGTGGTGATATAAGAAACCAGAATTTTCATCATACTTCATCATGACAACCTCTCCTCACTTCTCTTTAAGATATGCGCCCAAGAGGGCTGTCCCCATCTACAAAGTGCAGCCAACTTCTTCCCCTCTTCCATTCCCCCTCAAAACCGTGTAGTGTAGGAACCTTTGGAGAAAGAAAAACTTTGCTAAGACAACTCACCTTCCCTCACACTCTCAACCGTGTCATATACACCAAGCAAGTGCAAGCTCTTCTTCTCCTTTCCCTCACTGTCCAGCTTTGTTCCTCAACCTTGAAGCTGTCCAAGTTTGTTTCTCCTCACCATGGTGTGCGCATAGATCATCTCTAGGAAGGGTGGACTTGTTGTGTAGTAAAGCTAGAAGGTGTGGTGTGTGAGCAAGAAGTGTGTGCTTCATTCTTCTCATTGCCTTAGGAAAATACTTATCCAAAAATACTTGTCTGAATACGGCCCACGTCAGTTCAACGTCCTGATCTCTCAGCAGAGCTCTCGCACCAGTCCACCATGTTAAGGCTTCTCCCATCAGCTGGTACGATGCGTAATCGGTCTTCTGCGCTTCCGGGCATGCCATACGTTAGAAAATATGCTCAATCATCTGCAACCACTTCGCTGCGGCCTCAGGGTTGTCTTCACCCTCAAAGGTAGGTGGTTGGAAGTTGCGAAAATCTTTCAACCTCCGACGGGCAATTTCTTCTGCATTGTCATGCAGTGGGGGTGGGTTCTGATTCTGTTGCCTATGGTCGCGCCATTCTTGGCTCATATTCTGAATAAACGTTGCCAGTCCCCCAATGGTAGTGATAAGATCCCCTTCCGCATCGCCAGACCTTCCCCGAGTTGAACCGCGACCACCTGCCATGATTCTGCACTCACAATATCCTGAGATGAGTTGATCAGGCTCACCGCAAGTTATTCATGGCAGCAGTCCCAAGTAGGTACTCGCGTTCAATTCGGACAAGTTAACTATGCATCCGTGTCTTATCACAGAACGGCCTAAACAATCTAACTACCCTAGTCTCAAACACTTAAACTATAGCACATTTAGACAGTCAACTAGAAGATAAACACAATCAACAATCAATTCAATCAATCACAAGCAAATCCATGGACCAAACTGCTCTGATACCAATTAGTGTAACGCCCTCCCTTGTATGCATCCAAGAGAGTCGTTTGCTAAGCGGAATTAGAGTCGTTAACGTCACATGAGCTAACAAAAAAAAATCCTCATAGCAATATACAACCCGTAAGACGTTTCAAGTTTCCTATAACTTCGGTTTGGACGATAAAAAATGTTTCAAGTGATTTCGGAAGAGCACGTTGAGGGCTTCGCGTGCATATAAAATAAAAGTAAATCGGAGTTCGTTTGCTCATAAAAACACCACCCGTAAGGTGCACTGTAAAAATTTCAGCACATAAGTCTTTCAAAAATTCCTTTCACAAACGTTTTCCAAAATAGCCGCTGTTCATAAAAGTTCAAGATAAAATGGAGATGATAGAGTCTACAGTCATCCAAGAGCACCAAAATATTAATCATTACAGTCATCCAATCAATCAAAACAGCAACAGTGATAATCCATG
>JAVKPL010005549.1:0-10633 GCA_032173675.1 Gastrolobium villosum
GGATGGATTCGAGGGGGGTTTGTCTCCTTCATTGTGTCGAAGTAACAGCCTCGAGATTCCTTCTGATCACCGCAAACTGTGATAATTTCATTGGTACTACTCACCATTTTGATCTTCTGATGCTTGGTGGAGACCATCATGTCCCACTGATGTATTGTGGGTCGACCTAAGATTATATTATATTCAGAGGGAAAGTCGGCTACTATGAACCGCACGCGTTCTGATTTGAACGCGTGTTTTGTTCCCAATGTTAACCTTAGATCTATGTATCCTTTGGGAGTGGTGTGTTGCCCATTAAAGGCTATTAGCTCTGTTCTGCAAGGGTGCAGATCTTCTTCATCGAGATGCATTTTTTTGAATGCGTCCCATAATATGATATCAGCACTGCTTCCGGCGTCAACGAAGATTTTTCTAACCCGGCAATTGACTAGAGTTCCTGCGATGACCAGTCCATCAACATGTCCTGGCATGACCCCTCGCATGTCATCCTTTGTGAAATATAGCAAAGGAGGATCTTGATCCTGTTGTGTTTTCTTGAAAGTGGGATGGTCTCTGATGGAGAGGACTTCCCTTAAATATTTTCGCCTTGCATTCATCGTGTCACCGCCACCCCCTAGGGCTCCGCTTATTACATTGCATTCAAAAGCTACCTCCGGGAATTCGTCGTGGCTGGGACCTTTCGTGGAGGTGTTGTTTTCCGGGGTCTTATTTTCCGGTGCCGGGCTCCTGTTTCTCTTTCTATTGTCAAACTTTCTTTTGTTATTCTTACCCCCTTGTGTTTGGATCACATACTGCCTTAGCCGGCCATCTCGTACGAACTTTTCAACTGCATCTCGGAGATCCCAGCATTGGTCCGTGGTGTGACCGGGTCCATCGTGAAATGCGCAGTACTTTGATTTGTCTAGTCCGCCTCTATTAAATATAGGCCGAGGTCTTTCTACCTTTCGCATCTCCGTCATGGCCACTTCTCTCCATATTTGTGATCGCGGGGCGTTCAGCGGTGTATATTTGTCATATTTCCCCATTCGATCACGGGAGTCTGGAATTCGTGGCCTGTTTTCCTTTTTCCGGAAGTCGGCACGATCCCGGTGTTGTGGCAATGGGTTTTTGTCCTTCGGAGGTATTCCTTTTTCTTCTTCTGGTTGAGCGTTGGCTATCTCCATTTGCTCGAGTTCTAAGTATTTCTTAGATCGAGTTCTGAATTCTTCGAGTGTTTTTACAGGGTCTTTGTAAACCGACTTGGCCAGTCTGGAAGATCCGTCCAAGCCGGCTACAATGAGATGAACGTGAACGTTCTCTGGTAAGTTGGGCACCTGTAGGGCAGCATCTTTGAACCGATTGAGGTATTTTTGGAGTGTCTCTCCAGGATTTTGCCGTATTTTGCCGAGTGCGAACTCGGATTTGGGATGTTTTTTGCTCGTGGCAAAATTAAGGAGGAAACGCTGTCCGAATTCGTCGAAGGAGCTGATGGAATTTGCAGGGAGGGTGGAGAACCATGCCTGCGCTGCCCCTGTCAAGGTAATGGCAAATATCCGGGATATGAGGGGTTCATCAATCCCCCTGATGTACATGTCGGTATCAAAGGCATCGATGTGAACTTGTGGGTCCTGGCTTCCATCATACTTTGGTAAGCGTGCAGAATCAAAATCTTCAGGGAAAGGAGCATTTAAGATCGTGCTTGTAAAGGGACTGTTGTTGTATTGCCCCTTACTATATCTTCTTTTATACGAACCGGGTTCAGCTATGTGCCTACCCCTGTCGAGACGCACCTCGTCCTGATTCCTTGGAATGTCCGTTCCTGTTGGAGGAACGGGGTTTGTAGCAAGTGGAGTGATGGTTTGTCCTGTTATTGCGATGTTGATGTCGTCTTGGACAGGATTGGGTTCATGTTGGGTTTGATTCTGTTGAGATGGGTGGCTCCGTTCACCATCTTGCCGAGGTTCAATGATTCCTCTCAATCGACGTTCTAAGTCACGGATCCCACGTAAATGCTCCTCCCGCATTACGCGAAGATCGTGCTGACGTTGACGATTGGTGCGATCCTCCATTTCAGTCATGCGTTGTAGAACGACTGTAAGAGCTGTATGAGCCAGCCGGGATTCTGGATCGGTTGATTGGACAATATTGCCTGCCAATTCTCTGGTGGGCATGGATGGGTTCGTCCGAGTTTCCGGCTGGCGTCGTTCATGCCTCATAGGAGTAGAAGCAGAGTCTGATACATCTTCACTGATGTGGACGCGATCGTGGTTCACAACATCATCCCTCTGGTGTTGGGGTTGGTTGATTTCCTCCAAAACCGGTTCCAATGGTGGATTAGGCTGGCTGTTGCTTCGTGTGTGAACCACCATGACGTGGACGTGGGTTCGTTCCCACAGACGGCGCCAATGTTCTGTCCTGAGGACAGAGATGTTCAACCTTTATCAGGTTGATTGGTCACTTTGGATCGTATAGCCTTGACTAGGGGTATCTATTAAGAAGATATCCCTATACCTAGCTTGATCACTGCAAAGAATATGACTGTGGTGTTAGTGTGGTGAAAGTGATGAATCATGTGTGTTGTATCATCGAGGAGCCCTCTCATTTATAGGGGCTGCCTCTGGTTTGAATTGTGTAGCTGAGCTGTAATGGCGCGGGGGCCATTACAGCCTTGTCGGCCGTTACTGGATGTAACGTACCAAACGTTACGCCTCCATAATTACGGTCCGTTTCAGGTATTTATTAGGAGTAACGGATCGAATATTCCGGGTTGATGAGATGGGCCCGTTAGTGTGGGCCTTCTTACCGGGTTGCTGAGGTAAGCCGACTTACGTGGGTCTTTATCCGGGTCCATATTTGTTAGTTTAACACAACAAGGATTACTATCAATTGTATCTTTGTAAAAAAACCAATTCAACCCAAAAGTAAATCAATGGAGCTAATTGTTAGTTATCACTCTGTCAGTCCCAATTGTGTGTGTCTCATTGTATTCTTCAATTGGTTTGCTATATAATAGAACCAATGTTGTGTAGTTTAACACAACAAGGATTACTATCAATTCCTCTTGTATCTTGATATTTAACATAGTATCAAGAGCAATTTTTCATCCTCCATGAATGGAGATTCCGCTACCATCATTTTTTTCCTTAGTTTTCTCTTCATAGATCTTGCTGTGTCTTTTATTTTTCCAGATCTGTGTCTCCTTTGCTAAGATTTTTATCTTTTCTTTCCCTCTGTTGGGTCGGTGCCGGTTTTGTTCCCAATAACAGATATGTGAATTTTCTTTTCTTTTAATCATGCATTTTTTTTTCGTTTTTCTGTCACTAGGTTTCTTTATGTCTCCGATCATCTTCTCCGGTGACCTTTCCAGATCTGTCGTAGTATTTTTCAGGTATGTCGAGTTTCCGTCCAGATCTGTTTCTCTTTTGGATCCAGGCATGTTTTTCTTCCAGATCTGAGTATTATCAGTCATATCTCTTTCTCCCCATGCTTCCTTTGATTTTTGTTTTCCTCCCATTGTATCCTTATCGGTCTTTTGTCCCGCTGGGTTCATCGGTTTTTTTTTCCGGCGTCCTCTCCTCTAGATTTCAAAGATCTAGATCATTTTTCCCCTTTGCCTCATTTTTCGGCGTCATTTTCCGGTGTCCTCTCCTCTAGATTTCACAGATCTGGATCATTTTTCCCTTCTCAGATCTGATTTGTTTGTTTTTCTGGCATCTCCTTCTTCCGGCTATTTGTAGGTCGTGCTTTTTTTTTTCGGCTGGTTCGTTTTTTTAATTTTTTTGTTTCAGATCTTGGTTTTTGGTCTCCTCCGGCCCTTTTCTCCGGCGACTTCTAGATCTTTCAGATCTGTTTCATTTTCTTGTTCTTCGGACCTCCAGTTGCGTTTCTCTTCTTCCGGCGGCATCTCTTTCTTTTCCGGTCATCATCTCCGACCGCGTCTCATTCTCCGGCCGCATCATCCATCTCTCCTACCCGTTGTTCCAGATCATTTACATTTCAGATTTGCATTTTGTTTTCTTCTCGGCAGTTTCTGTTTCAGATTTGGCATTTTTTCTTTCTTTCTTTCATATCTACGTTATTTTTTTTTTTTCTTTCTTCTTTGAAATTTTCTTGCTCGCATGGTTCGTCCATGTTGGTGTTGGCTTTTTCATTAGATCTATAATTTTTTTTCTCACCTTATCTCACTTTTTCTTTTTCTTTATCCACCTTTACATCAGATATGATTTCTTATTTTAGTTCTTCTCACGTTGCTAATGGATTTTTTTTTATTTTTTTTTTCTTATGTACTATCGTTGGCTGTTATTTGATTTTGCCATTGTTTGGCGTTGGCTGTTATTTGGTTTTGCCATTGTTTGGCTTTATTCTGGCTTCTTATTCAGGGGGAGCATTGTTCATGTTGCTGAAGTTTATTTCAGAACAGTTGATTTTACCAATGTCCACCCCAGCGGTTCAAATTAGGTTGCTGATGTCCATCCCAGCCCTACCTTATTTTGCTGATGTCTATTCCAGCACATTATAGCTGATGTCCATTCCAGCACTGTTTCTTTACTAGCTGATGATCATGTTATTTAGTTATTATGTTTTCTTGATTTTTCTTTTCAAGATGGAAGTTCTCTTTGTTCACTCTCCATCTTGAGGGGGAGTATTAGATATTAGGTATAAGGGTAATTTAGTATTTCAGTGATATTCTAGATCTCTTTTTTCTCTTATGCTCTATATAAGAGCTCACTCATTGTACAAATGGATCACCACAATCAATGAAATCAGCATTTTCCATTTACTCTCTTTTACCTTCTAACATGGTATCTAGAGCCTAACAAGAGGAATCTTAATCCGCTTAACTTAGTTCACTTTTCCATAATTTCAATATGGTTATAAAGAGATATCACCCTCCTTGAGGGATTCTCGTTGTTATTTCTTTTTCGGGTTTTTCTTAGTATGCTCTGTGACTGCAGCTTAGACTGATCTGTCACATCAGAAAAGAATGATCCTTGGGAAGCTGTTGGGTTGACCGCCATTGATCGACCACCGTTGACTGCCGTCTCCGTTGACTTTTTTGATGACTTTCTGGCGACTTTTCTGACGACCCACTAGCGTCTCCGACGACCCACCGCCGTCTCCGGCGACTTTTCCGATTATGTGAAGTTTTTTTTAATCTTCTTTCTTCCCAAGATGGACTATTTATTCTATTCATCGTCCTCTTGAGGGGGAGCACCTTCCATGTTGCTGATGGTCATTCCAGCACAGTTGTCTTTGCCGATGATAATTCCGGCTCCGAAGTTCCTCTTGAGGGGGAGCACTTTCCATGTTGCTGATGGTCATTCCAGCACAGTTGTCTTTGCCGATGATAATTCCGGCTCCGAAGTTCCTCTTGAGGGGGAGCACTTTCCATGTTGCTGATGGTCATTCCAGCACAGATGTCTTTGCCGATGATCATTCTGGCATCTTCCATGTTGATGTTCATTCCGACGCCATTTTTAGCACATTGTTGACTTTTGGTTTCTCATATAGGAGATTTATTTTGATGTTATGTTACTTGGTCATTTCATTTTGTTGATGTAGCATTGTTGCTTTTGGTTCCTAATAGGAGTATTATTTATGTATCAAGCTTGTAGCATATGATCTATATGCTACAGCTTGAGGGGGAGTGTTAAGAAGTCCCACATTGTGTGTATCTCATTGTATTCTTCAATTGGTTTGCTATATAATAGAACCAATGTTGTGTAGTTTAACACAACAAGGATTACTATCAATTCCTCTTGTATCTTGATATTTAACAGGGTCTCCTTTTTATATTGCAGGTATGTTGCAACTGCTGTCACTTCAGTTCATGAAATGGAAAATGGTTTCAATATTTGGTCTTTCGATGGCAAGCATGTCTATAGGATACTGAAGGATAACTTGTTTCAGGTAATTACATTATCATGTGCCCTTGATGCATTGTTGGCCATATATGTGTGTCACAATGGTGCAAGGAGTGATTTGTTAGTGTACAGTGTGTTTGATGATGATAAGTTTTAGACCTTGTAATGGTTCCTGTTTTGGTGGTGTAAATTTTTGTAGTAGCTGAATTCAAACGTCATTGAAATTGTTTGTAACCCCCTTATTGCCAATATGCATGTTGTTGTTTTGGTTCTGAAAGCTTTTTGAGTAATTCTTTGCTAGTTTTTTCTGCTAATATCAATCAATCACATGTTCTCCTATTCTT
The DNA here is from genome assembly GCA_032173675.1 of Gastrolobium villosum. Taxonomy (NCBI): domain Eukaryota; kingdom Viridiplantae; phylum Streptophyta; class Magnoliopsida; order Fabales; family Fabaceae; genus Gastrolobium; species Gastrolobium villosum. The sequence continues at coordinate 6,188 of JAVKPL010005549.1, forward strand.
TTTTTTAATATATAGTTCTCATGGCGACCAAGGCCGCCATCTTTCTTGAGTGCCGAGAAAGAGGAATACGAGGCTAGTGACGAAGAAGAGGAATACGAGACTAGTGACGAAGAAGAGGAATACTTCTCTAGTGACGAAGAAGAGGAATATGTGGCAAAGGACATTGAAGTGAAGGAAGTGATCAATGTATCACAAGAGGAATATGTTTTTCCGTAGGCACGGAATTTTTAGGTAGATATAATGTAGGTAACTATTTCTTTGCCTTATCATTACATTTGGTGCAACCGAGAAGCTAAGACTTTTAGGTAGATATAATGTAGGTATCCCCTCCCAAACAAGGGGAGGGGATACCCTCCAATTTCCTCCCCTTCCTTCCCCTCCCTCCCCCTTGGATCCTCTTCCTTCCCTTCCCCTCCAAACTCCCAAACAAAGCCTTATTATTACAGGACAAGTCCATATTTTTCTTTTGTTATAAATGTTTCCGTCATCATGTTTTGAAACCTTCATGCGGGAATGATTGGGCCATATTTAAAACTTTGAACCAATATGATTGTTAATCAGGATACTCATGGTTTTGATTTGTTAAGCATCATACCAATAAATATAATGAATTAGTCATGTCAAAATGCCTTCCATGATTTTTTTCCATCATGAAGATCCCTGTTGAGTTTTAAAAAATAAGACTCCCACCCTGCTTTCAAACCAAGTCCTTCAAAACATCTTCCATAATTAATTAGAACATAAACTCATCATGCAGGTTCGATTCACCACTGTTAATGAAACCAAATTAACTCGTGCGTGTCACTTGGAAAATGAAATGTAATTCAAGTTCTTAGTTTATGTATATTGTGAAAGTGGTGGGTCAGGGAGGTGCTAAGAGGGACGATTGTCCCCCTTAAGTTAATGCAATATTTATCTTAAATTACATTCAGACTCAAAATAAAGGTGATGTAGCATAGATTCGCCTCCTCTTCATCCTTATTATTTTTTATGTGCGAATTTTTTTTGAAAAATTCTACAAATCTGGTTACGTGAACACACTTTCGTGTTGCGCTGATTAAGTTAATATGACTTTTGCTTTTCACTTCTCTCTCACTAAATCTTGTGAATCCGCCATTCATAAATTTTTTACGAAAAAAATAAATTCAACCAAAATTATTGATAGAATCTAAATTCCTTCAAAACATTCCATGAAAATATTTTCGTCCAAAATTTTGATAAAACACATTTCCATCGAAAAGTTTCGACGTAAAATAATTACGTCAAGATTTTTTACGAAAAACATTTTCATCAAAATTTCTGACAAACAACTTTTCTGTAAAAAATTTTGATGGAAATTTTTTTTTTTGTCAAAATTCTTTACGGATCTAAATTTCGTCAAAATATTTCACAAAAACACATATTCATCGAAATTTTTAACAAAATGTATTTCCATCAAAATTTTCAATGAAACACATTTCCGTCGAATGTTTTTTACGGAAATATTTTCATTAAGCTTTTTGACAAAAAAAATTCTGTCAAAATTTTTAACGAAACACCTTTTCATCGAAAATTTTTGTAGAAAAATATTTCCGTCAACTTTTTCGATTAAAAAACATTTCCATCAAAATTTTCAACGGAACACATTTCTGTCAAAAAAAAAATATTTCTGTAAAAAAAATTGACAAAAAAACATTTTGCAAAATTTTTTAATGAAACACATTTCCATGGAAAATTTTTCGTAAAAAGTTTTGACGGAAAACATTTATGTCAAAAGTTTTGACAAAAAAAACTCGTCAAAATTCTTTACAGAATTCAAATTTCGTCAAAAGTTTTCGACGAAAATATTTTCGTCATACTTTTTGACGAAAAAATTTTCCATCGAAATTTTCGACGAAACACAATTCATTCGAAATTTTTTGAAGAAAAATATTTTCGATAAAAAACATTTGTATCAAAATTTTCAACAGAACACATTTTCGTCAAAAAATTTCGACAAAAAAATTATTCCGTCAAAATTCTTTACTGAATCTAAGTTCTGTCGAAAGTTTCACGGAAACATTTCCCTCAAAAATTTTGAAAAAATATTTTCGTTGAAATTTTCAATAAGACACATTATCATCGAAGATTTTGGACGAAGAGTTTTTCGTCAAAATTTTTGAAGGAATTCTTTTTTCCATCAAAACTTTTGATGAAATTTTTTTTGTCGAAAATATTTAACAAATCATTTTCTTCAAAACTTTTGACGAAAACTAAATTTCGTGGAAATTTTTGACTGAAATTTTATTTTTGTAAAATATTTCATCGGATAAAAATCCTATCGCCTTCGATGAAAAGTGTTCCGACGATTATTAATAGTTAACCCTCAATTCCTTGCAAGGTTAACCCTTTAAACCCAATTGGAACTCCAATTCCTTGCAATGTTCCTCATGGTATTAAGCAATGAACTCAATAATTTAGGCATCCGTAATTCAATATCCATCTATTCCTAGCATGCATACGAACCGTTATCCTACCCCCTTTCAAGATGAAAACCCTAATATTCCTATCTGGGGTTCTAACCCTCAGACTATCATCAACTATTAGATTGATCAATTCTAATAAAGAAATAGAAATTTCACGCAGAGTAATGATAAAGATAATTATATAAACGAAGAACCATAAATCAATCTGTTGTAACAAGGGTTCACATAGGGCTGTGACCCTAACAACAATAAAAAAAAACTAGCCAACCATAATCATGGCTAGAAATCCAATATTCAAAAAAAAAACATAAAATGAAAGAGAAGAAGATGAAGAAGAAATGGATCTCCAGAACCCTTTCTGAGCACCACTGTCGGCCTTCTTCCGAGTGGAATGAGATGCATCCCTAATTCTGTCAAGAGGTTATATTTATAAGCCTCTTTTCCTTCTTCCAAAAATGCCCTCGGACAACACGGCGTGTCTTTCCCGTAAACCGGCGCCAGTTGGGGCCACTAGGCGTCGTGCTTCTGTCAGAATTGAAAAGCCGGAACTGAATTCACGAAAACTGGCGCTAGTTGGCACCATTGTGGCGCCACTTGGCGCCATCGCACTGCCAAAAAGTGTTTTCTTCAAGAAAATGGTGCCAGTTGGCGCCATGACTCTGTCACATTTTGCTTTTCTTCCAAAAACTGACGCTACTTGGCTCCGGTGTGGTGCCAGTTGGCACCATTGCAAAGCTCCGGTGTAGAATTCGTAAATTGGCGCCGGTGTGGCGCCATTTCGCGCCATGTTGCTGGAATTTGTACTGCTCTGCACCTGTGTGGAATTGCGTTAACAGGCTTTTTATAATTCTCACTTCTTTTTACCTGTATAAACACAACCAATAGGTGAGAAATATCATTAAAATAGAAAAGTGAATACATTAAGCAAATATGTATTTAAATTGCTCTTTTATGACTCAATTCTTATCATTTCCAGCTTGGAAAACCACATTTGCCAAAGGCACATCAATCCGCTTCAGATATTTTTCTGATTTCTTCTTCATTCTCTTGTCTTTTTGTTCATGGCTAACCAAGAATAACTTCCAACCTTTCTCACCAATCCATCTCATTCATTTTTTTTGCACTCAAATGAAAATCCATCACAAGTTCTTGTCACTCCAATTCTGAATGGCCACAGTTATCACTCATGGGCTCGAGCTTTTTCTATGGCACTACGATCGAAGAACAAGTTGATTTTTATTGCTGATGATGCAATTATTCCAGAAAAAGATGATTCTGAATTCCAAGCTTGGGAACGATGCAATACAATGATTTTGGGGTGGATTCATAGATCCATCTCACAAACTATCACACAGTCGATACTTTGGATTGAAAAGGCCTCAAATGCATGGAAGGACCTTCGCAACAGATTCTCCCAATCAGATAAGTTTCGAATCTCTGATTTACAAGAAGAGACGTATAAATTGAAACAAGGTGACAAAACAGTTTCAGAATATTTCGCTCATCTCAAAACTTTATGGGATGAGTTAGATAATCTGCAACCTCTGCCTAATTCAATTGTCCCTTGTAATTATGGTGCAATACTTCAAATGAGATCATAACGTGAGCAAAATCGCACAATAAGATTTTTGCGAGGATTGAATGATCAATTTGGTCAAGCCCGATCACGGATTATGATGATGGGAACCAATGCCTACTGTTGTGAAATCTTTTTCATTAGTTACTCAACAAATTTGAGTTTCTTTCTGAAGATAATAACGAAACAGTTCCATTAGTAATCATGCTTTAGCATCTTCAGATGATCAAGGAAATTTTCGAAGAGAAATTATGAAAATGCTCGTGGTAGTGATTCATACAAAGGAGGACGTGGTGGTCGATTAGACTCAGAGGAGGACGTGGAGGTCAATGGCTTCAAATTGGAAGAAACTCTAATTCAATTGTGTACACATTGCCACCGTACCAATCATACCATTGAAACGTGCTACCTTCTCCATGGCTTTCC
>JAVKPL010005550.1:0-10612 GCA_032173675.1 Gastrolobium villosum
CAAATGGTGCACAAGCTAAGAGTGATGTGGCGGACATGCAAGGGGTGTGTTGGAAGATTTTCTAAGTCTTTTCTACCCTCTTATGCGCAAGAAATGAGTGGGAAAAGAATGCATCTTGCCATGTGGAAATTCCTTGATACACAAGACAACCTTGTTGGACAAGGCTTAGGGAAGATAAGTGTAGGTACAACTTGGGCTGAACATGATTGATCCAAAACCTCCTTGGGCCATCGGCAAACACAAGAAAAACCAACCACACAAGTCCAAATGTGACAAGTCCACACACACTAACCCACTTCCCAAGTCCAATAAACACTAAAGCCTTATAACACAATCCAATTACTCATAGGATTTTAATAAAAGTTTCACATGCCTACATATGCACCCTCCTATGATTTTAATTTAAATACTTACCTTAGTCTCATCTTAGGATAAAGATCAAACAATTCGCAAGCCATCAAACATACACATGCATCTATATCATTATAATACTTATGTATTTTACTAATTATGTGGGATGTTACAAATTGGGCCTGCGTCAAGTGGCCCATTCTCCGCGCGGACAGAAGAGGCCACTGGGCCTGGGCACACTTGCCCATAAACCGCGTGCGCAGACGAAGCGTGCACTGGAAGGACGCGTGCTAAACTGCGCGCATTAATGACAGCAGAGGGGCAGGTGGACAGGCGCGAGCTGGCAGCAACCGAAGGGATAAGGATTCCCTTTTGCGGTTGCTGATTGGATGGAGTGTCGGTGGAGTGATAAGGTTTTACGTTTTCAAGGACTGGGGTCATTGAAGAAGGCTGGCTATACTCCTGCTCCTCAGAAACCGAGTGAACCAAAGGAGAGGCCTTTGGGGAAGTGAAAGTCTGCTTCATAGAAACCGTGAGAGCCAAAGGAGAGCTGTGGAGGGTTGAAGGTATGCAGGAGCGACTCATCTTCCCATGTCGAGTCTTCAGGTAGGAGACCAGTCCACTGAATCAAGGCTTGAGGAACTTGTTTACCGTGTCTCCAGATGGAGCGACGGGAGAGCACAGCCGCCGGCGTATGCATCGGCGGTGTGGACTGAGCTTCCGGTACCAGATGGTGGATCTGATATCTGTGTGCTGGATGAAAAGGACGTAACAGAGAAGCATGAAAGACAGGGTGGACGCGTGAGCCTTGGGGTAGACGAAGCCGATAAGCCACCGGTCCGACGCGCTCCACCACCTCATAAGGTCCATAAAACCGCAAGCTGAGCTTGTGAGAAGAACGCCGATGAACAGAGAGCTGTCGAAAGGGTTGAAGGCGGAGCAACACCAGATCCCCAACACCAAAGGTGATATCTTTCCGTTTCTTGTCAGACTGTAATTTCATTGAAGTTTGAGCTTTTTTTAAGTTACGTTTCAGAAAAGCATGGATCTTTGAACGCTGATGTAGATCACAATCGACGGCTTCCACCGACGTTGCTCCCAAAGTGTACTCCAAAAGACTAGGAGGGGAACGACCAAAAGTTGCCTAAAACGGGGATGTACCGGTGGAACGATTGTGAGCGGTGTTATAATGGAACTCCGCCCAACTTAGAAAACGATGCCACTGCGAAGGGTGATCATGAACGAAACACCGCAGGTATTGTTCTAACCCCCTGTTTACTCTTTCCGTCTATCCATCCGACTGGGGATGATAAGCCGAACTATAATGTAACCGAGTGCCATGAAGTGTAAACAAAGTCGTCCAAAAATCACTGAGAAACAATGGATCGCGGTCAGACACGATGGATCTGGGTGGACCATGGAGTTTACCCACCGTATCCTAAAATACCTGGGCCACCTTGGCTGCGGAGTATTTGGGAGGAAGAGGTGCAAAGTGAGCCCCCTTGGTAAGTCGGTCAACGACCACCAGTATGGTGGTAAATCCGGCGGAGGAGGGTAGATGGGTAATAAAATCCATCGATAAATCTGACCATATGGCATCAGGTATGGACAACGGCTGTAACAGTCCATAGGGTTTGTGATTTGGGCTCTTGGCCTTTTGACAAATGTCACATTCATGGACATAGTTATGAACATCTTTCTTCATATTTTTCCAGGTAAACTTAGCCGCCAACCGCAACAACGTCCGACGCACACCAGCATGGCCTCCCACCTTAGACGCGTGGAATTCGTGCAGCAACAGTGGAATCAACGAAGATGCAGCAGGGATATACAGGCGATGACGATGAAACAGAAGTCCTTTCCGTACCTGCCAATGTGGCCATTTAGAAGAATCTGTGTTGAGATCCTGTAAAATTTGAGTAGTGTAGGCATCATTTTGTAACTCGGACTGTATAATCGAACTATACTGTGAAGTAGGACCACTGATAACAGTAAGGGAAGGGGAAGTAAATAAAGATTCCCCCTCCGGCAGACGCGATAAAGCGTCAGCCACCACATTCGATTTACCAGACTTATACTGAATAGAGTAGTTGAACCCCAGTAATTTCGCGAGAAATTGCTGCTGCTCTGGGGTTTGGATGACTTGAGACATCAAGTGATGCAAACTCTGGTGGTCAGTCTTGATAATAAAAAAAGAGCCAAGGAGGTATTGACGCCACTTTGCCACGGCAGAAGTAATGGCGTACATCTCTCTAAAATAAGTAGACTTTGACTGCATCAGTTTAGAGAGTTTCCGGCTAAAAAAAGCAATAGGGTGAGTATCCTGGAGTAAAACTGCTCCCACACCAACTCCGGAAGCATCCGTTTCCAATGTGAACGGTAAGGAGAAATTAGGCAGTGCCAGGATTGGTGCAGTAGTAAGTAAATGCTTTAAGGATTGAAATGCATGTTCGGATTGTACCGTCCAAACAAAGGAGTCCTTGGCTAATAAGTCAGTAAGGGGTGCTGCAACCATAGCATACCCTTTGATAAAACACCGATAATAACCGGAGAGCCCCAGGAAAATGCGAAGATGGGTAACAGAGGTGGGTGTAGGCCAATCGCGCACAGCCTGAACCTTAGAAGGGTCAGGAATAACACCCGCAACAGAAATAATGTGACCCAAAAATTGAATTTCCTGCACTGCAAAGGAACATTTGGTTAGTTTAACAAAGAACCGATGCTGGCGTAATGTATTGAGCACCTGCATCAGGTGGTTGCCATGATCTGATAGAGAGGTACTATAGACCAGTATGTCATCAAAGAAGATGACCACAAAACGTCGCAGAAATGGTGCGAAAATACTGTTCATTGTAGCCTGGAATGTAGAGGGGGCATTAGCCAAACCAAAAGGCATCACCATAAATTCGAAATGTCCACTGTGTGTGCGAAACGCGGTCTTGTGGACATCAGAGGGGTGCATCTTTATCTGGTGATAACCAGAACGAAGATCAAGCTTTGAGAAAAACTGAGCACCATATAATTCATCCAACAGTTCATCGACCGTAGGAATGGGAAACTTGTCGGGTATAGTAAGTGCATTCAAAGCACGATAGTCAACATAAAATCGCCAAGTGTCGTCCTTCTTACGGACCAATAATACTGGGGAGCTAAATGGGGACTGGCTCGGGCGAATAACCCCAGACTCAAGCATTTCTCCCACCATTTTTTCAATTTCCTGTTTTTGATAGTGAGGGTAACGATAGGGTCTAACTTGGACGGGTTTAGTGTTGGGAAGAAGGTTAATGCAGTGATTGGAAACACGGTCAGGAGGTAAAGAGGTGGGAATGGCAAAAACATCCTGAAACTGGGATAAGATGTGCTGTATGGGTGGAGGGGTAGACGGAAGTAAGGCAGGTGAGGGCGGATGAGGGGACGGAGTCAAACACATGAAACAAGAAGAAATGGAGTTCTGGACCACCAGTTTGTGTAGTTGGGCATTGGATATGGGCGTGGGGGAAAGGATGCTGTCACCCTGAAGACAGATAGTAGAACCACTGTGGGTAAAATACATGGACATGTGGGTATAATCGATCATTATTGGCCCCAGCGTAGCAAGCCATTGAACACCCAGAACTATGTCAGCCCCCTTGAGATCCAATAGAAACAAATCGAGCACAAATGAGTGTGATTGAAGGAGTAAGGTGATCGCCGTACAACAGGCCGTACTCATAAGGGATTCACCATTGCCCACTTGGACCTGAAATGGTGGAACATTGTGCATTGTTAGGCCCAAAAAAGTAGCCATCCGTTCAGTGATAAAGTTGTGGGTACTGCCCCCATCAACTAACACCTGAACTGGTTTCCCGAGGATAGAACCAGTGAGGCGAAATGAACGGGAATTATGGTGACCGAAAAGAGCGTTGAAACTAATTTCGGATGGGATCGCAACAGTCGAAGGTTCATCCACAACGGGGTGGGGAAGATCAGGACCAGGATCAGGATCCTCATCAATACCTTCTAAATACAACAAGGCAGCTGTAACATCCCACATAATTAGTAAAATACATAAATATTATAATATAGATGCATGTGTTTGATGGCTTGCGAATTGTTTGACCTTTACCCTTGGATGAGACTTAAGTAAGTTAGTAAAGTATTTAAATTAAATCATAGGAGGGTACATATGTAGGCATGTGAAACTTTTATTAAAATCATATGAGAAATTTGATTGTGTGTTATAGGGCTTTTGTGTTTATAGGACTTAGGAAGTGGGCTAGTGTGTGGACTTGTCACTTTTGGACTTGTGTGGTTGGTCTTTGTGTGTGTTGGCCGATGGCCCAAGGAGGTCTTGGATCAATCATGTTCAGCCCAAAGTTGTAACCATTCTTATCTTCCCTAAGCCTTGTCCAACAAGGTTGTTTGTGTACCAAGGAACTTTCACATGGCAATAGTAGTCTTTTTCCCACTCATTTCTTGCGCATAAAAGGATAGAAAATACTTAGAAAATCCTCCAACATACTCCTTGCATGACCGCCACATCACCCTTAGTTTGTGCACCATTTGAATTCAACTTCATTACATGGAAGACACATGTACTCCTCAGCATTATTTTGGGCTGCATTCTTCTTCATTTTAGGCGCACATGGAGGGGTCATTGATCAGATTTTTTATGACATAAAATCTGCATTGAGTGTTGACCAAGAGAACCACCTTACACCTTCCATCATGAGCCTGAAATGTGCAGATTTCTGCATGCTTGTGCAGCCCATCATGAACCAAATCTGTCCCTTGCCTCCACATGCAACAAAAGAAGGATTTTTGGGCAGATTGCATGTGCTTTGAGTGGAGGAGAAATCTGCCAACTTCTTCCACTTCACCTTGTGCGCATGGCTTGGTTGAGTGTGCTAAAAATTCTGACTTGGTAGCACCTTATTCAGATCTGAACCCTCCCTCACCTCCTTGCATGTGCATAGAGTAACCAAGAAGCAAACCTTTGCTTGTCCAAACCAAGTGTGCAGTCCCACTCTTCACAAGAAACCAGATTTTTCCATAATGTTTCATCATTGCAACCTCTCCTCACTTTCTCTTTAAGTTTGCGCACAAGAGGGACTCTCCCTCACTTTGCACAAGTTCAGCCAACATCTCCTCCTCCTCCTCACTCTCCTAGCCGAACATACAAGCACACTTGGAGAAAGAAAGAAAGACTAAACTAACTCACCTTCCCTCACCATCCAGCCGTGGCCTATACTCCAAGTGAACTGTAAGTTTTCCTTCTCATTCCCTCACTGTCCAGCCTAGTCCTCACCTTTGGAAGCTGTCCAAGATTGTTCCTCCTCACCATTTGAGCGCACAAGCCATCCTAGGAAGTGTGGACTTGTTGTTGGTAGAACTAGAAAGGTGTGGTGTGTAAGCAAGAAGTGTGTGCTACAAGAGGTAAGCCTAGAACTTAGACCTTTTACATTGTGTGAAACCATGTGCATGAGATGTCTACTTGGCTCTATTTTGTGTTGAATTCTTGAATGAGCATGGTGAAGGAATAAGGATGGAGTTACTTGATGATACTTGTGTGTTTTCATTATTGCATGAGATCTTCTTTAAGCCTTATAGCACATTGCATGATGTAATAGAATGAAAGTCCCATGATTATGCTTAAGAAATATGCCACTGTTTATGTATGAATGTGCCACTGTTTTGAGGGTATATATGCCACTGTCTCTCTATGAATGTGCCATTGTTTGAGGATAAGAATGTCACTGTTTCGGTTTGACAAGATCACCAATTTGATGTCACTGTTTCTGCACACAATACCCACTGTTTTAGTGCCTCACATGCCACTGTTTCTGCATAAAATGCTCACTGTTTTAATGCCACATATGTCACTGTTTTGCACCAAAAATACTCACTATTTTAGTACTTAATGAGCCACTGTTTCTGCATAAAATAACCACCATATTGATGTTCAAACACCACTATTTATGCCACTGTTTTAATGTCCAAAAATCATGATTTATACTATTGTTTTGGATGCCCGAAAATCACCAATTATGCCACCGTTTCAATGTTCGAATATCACCACTAATGTCACTGTTTTGGATGTTCAAATGTACCATTCATGCCACTGTTTTAATGTTCACAAATCACTGTTTATGACATTGTTTTAACGTTCAAATGCCACTGTTTATGACACTGTTTTAACGTTCAAATGCCACTGTTTCTGCCACTGTCTAATGCCACTGTTCTGCCACTGTTTTGAGGTCCAAAGTGCCACTGTTTCTGTTTGAAAATGGTCACTGTTTCTGCTGTAAGGTGCTACTGTTTTTCTGCTGTAAAACGTCACTGTTTCTGTCCACTGTTTTTAAGTAAAACGTCACTGTTTCTGCCCACTATTTTTAAGGAAAACGTCACTGTTTTCTGCTCACTGTTTTAAGAACAAACGTCACTGTTTTCTGCTGTAAAACGCTGCTGTATGCTCACTGTTTTTCTGCTGTAAAACACTGATGTATGCTCACTGTTTTCCACTGTAAAACACTGTCGTATGTTCACTGTTTTTGCTGTAAATCGCCGCTGTAAATGATTGGTTGTAATTGATTTAGGTGCGCTTAAGAAGTGAGATACTTCGCTGCTGTTTGGTATTGTTTAAGGCACGCAAGGTAAGTGTCAGGCGATATTACCTAATGTGACTATTGACTACTGGTATAAAGTTGTGACATGATGCTCCATACTCCGTAAAATAATTATGTTCCTTGTGATGTAAGAAAACTGCCAAAAATGTGCCGTGATGGCTATGGAAATGTGCCGTGATGGCTATATGAAAAGTATATAAGCATGCACCTTACATGATACCGCATTTTTATACGTTTGAGTGTGAAAGTATAGCATGGCATGCATGTACCAAGATCATATAGGCCTTGTTTTTAGAATAGTTATGTACAGGACCATGTGTTTGAGCAAGCATCATATAGGCATCCCTAAGGTACCAGGGTATGGGACACTTGGCATCAGTCCGCATAGGCCCACAGTTGGAATCCACAGGGAGCTCAGGTGCCAAGGTATATTGATTCCACTGTGAAGTGCGCGCACGACGGTGCTAAAAGCGCAAAGGAAAGGCGTTATATACGCAATATATATGAATATGATGAAAAGGAAAGGCGTTATATGCGCAATATATATGAATATGATGAAAAGGAAAAAGGAAAAGGAACAAGGATATGTTGAAGTGACTGTTTATGATTTTGTGCCTAGTTAATACTGTTATGTTATTGATTTTGTTGCCACACTACTGGGATTATTCTCACCCCTTCGGGGCTGCTATTTTCCTAAATGGCAGGAGGACGTAAAAGCATTTGAAGACGTGATGTTTGCTGTTGCTTGCTGATGAATGGACTTGTACTGTTGCTGTTTGATTGATTGGATGACTGTAATGATTAATATTTTGGTACTCTTGGATGACTGTAGACTCTATCATCTCTATTTTATCTTGAACTTTTATGAACAGCGGCTATTTTGGAAAACGTTTGTGAAAGGAATCTTTGAAAGACTTATGTGCTGAAATTTTTACAGTGCACCTAACGGGTGGAGTTTTTATGAGCAAACGAACTCCGATTTACTATTATTTTATATGCACGCGAAGCCCTCAACGTGCTCTTTCCAAATTACTTGAAATATTTTTTATCGTCCAAACAGAGGTTTTAAGAATATTGGAAACGCTTTTCGGATTTGAACCTAGAATAAGAATTTTGTTAGCTTATGTGACGTTAAAGACTCTAATTCCGCTTAGCAAACGACTCTCTTGGATGCATACAAGGGAGGGCGTTACAGCAGCCTTCCCTTTACATTTATGCCCAAATGAGTATTTCTTATCACAATTATAACAAAGGTTTTTGTCATGTTTAGCTTGGCGCTCTTCAGGTGTCAAACGACGAATGGGTAAGGCTGAGATGGGATGTGGGTGAGTGTTTGTAGGTTGGGGAGAACTAGTAACAATGGTGGTGGTGGGGGGATAAGGAGGTGACTGTTTTGGGTAATTTTGCCAAGAACGCACAGGTTTAGAATCAATGAACTGATCTTCATAGATCCGGGCAAGAGAAAAAGCCTCATGATAGTCAAGCGGTCTGTGTGTGAGAACAGAACGTTTTATCGGAGGTTTTAACCCCGAAACAAAAATACTACGGAGCATAGTAGCAGACAAACCAGGGACCCGACTAACAAGCCTCTCAAATCCAGATTGGTAATCCAAAACGGACCCAGTCTGTTGGAATTTAACCAAAGCACCGGCAGGATCTTCAAATTCTGACGGACCGAAGTGGCGTTGTAAAGCCGTGCAAAAAGTACGCCAATCAGACAATAATCCATTCTGATTGGAGCCATAAAACCAGCTATCCGCTGGATCTGTCAAATGAAAAGCAGCAAGATTAACCCATTCTGGGAGGGGTACCTGATAAAACGTGAAGTAACGTTCAGCGGCCACGATCCAAGTAGTAGGATCACCAGAAGAAAAATGCGGAAAGTCGAGCTTCACTTGACGAGATCTGGAAAGGTCAGATCCATGGGACGGACCGGAACCCAAAATGCCACGGTTGCTAGATGCTTGCTGCTGAAATTCCAGCAAGCGAGTGACATCCATGTGCTGGCGATTCTGAGACTCATGGAGCGTGGTCAGGGAGTCATGTAACTGAGTATTAGACTCGTGAAGGCTCTGAAATTGCTGTTCATGGACCAAATCAGCAGCACGAAATTGTTGTTCCAATGTGTCAAGACGCTGTTGTAAATCACGCATACGAGTGTTTTCAGCCATAGCAGGAAGTATGAGGGCAATGAAAGCACCAATGAAGGGGGTTTAGATCTGAAAAGAAATAGAGAGAGAAGGAAGAGAGGGAAAAAGGAGAAGAGAGAAGAATTTTGTCAAAACTTTCTATATTTTCTTCACCCCTCTTGGGCTATTTATTTATTATCCCTTGAGATTGGATTCTTCCTTACACTTGAAAATAGTACAATACTTTGCCAAATAAACTAACTGGGCCTATAAAGACTATTGCAAATAGTCATCTAAATATAATGGGGGTTTCTTAGTGCGAATGGGCCTCTGTTGTTGTGGCCCAACCGAAGGGAGTGCAACACATATCCTACCTTTATCAGCCCCATATCATATCCTACCCTTATCCTATCCTGTCCACTAAACGAGCCCTAAGAAATTATATATGTTTGACTCACTAAACTATCCTATCTCGGTGTTGACGAGCACGAACAATACAGCTTAAATTGAAAACATCCTATATATGTTTACAAATTAGCCTTATCAATTTTATAATGAAAGTCAAAAGGAGAAAGGGTTATCATGACAATATGGAAAGTCCAAACAAGAACTATATTTGTACTCAAAACAGTGAGGCCCTAAACATTACCTTTTTAGTTCCACCTTCCTCTTGGGACATGGTTTCATATCCTCTATTCATAAACTGCTTCTTTGATGTTTTTCTTTTCTTTGAGATAGGCTTCCCATCCGACTTAGATTCCATATAAACTACATCTTCTGTTGCCGCTCTTTTTTCAGCTTGCACTGCTGCCCTTCTATTGGCTTCCAATGCAGCTTGTTTTGCTTCATCTGGTCTAAGTTTGGCCTGCACCCACAAAATTGAAAAATAATGAATAAAATAGTATTTGCGCTAAAGCTTCTATAAAGGAAATTATGTACTAAAACAAAATTGGGACACATGAATATCTGCGAAAATATTACCAACAAGTTATAGGCTAGTAGCAGGTCAAGCAAGGTACAATCCAAACCAATGCAACAATAAATTTATTTGTGGCATTTTAGGACTCTCAAAACATCGTTGTAACAAAAAATAATTAAATAAAAAGAAAGAAATGGTAAACCAATAGACTTCATATAAAAAAGGTGCATTTGCAATAAAGTTATGGTACCTCTGCTTCAGCTTTAGCCTTTTCTTGCTGCTGATTTTCCTCTTGCAAAGCAGCTATTCTCTTGGCCTCTTCAGAAGCTGCATCACTTCTTATTTTCCTTTCTTCTATTTGTGATTAAGAAAAAAGAAAATATTTTAGGGGTGGGGGACAAGTAGAAAACATACTATGCATGTCAAATTTAGTTATCAAAACGAGAAATAGCATCAATATAAAAGCACAATCAAGTTTAATATTCATAAAAATGTATTTCTTCAAATAAAATCGAATTCCCCAGCTTTAAATTAGTGTGCATCCTGACGGTTCCTGTCCATCTTCATTCCCTTTCATGCACTAGGTAGGAGGAAAAAGAAAAGAAAGA
>JAVKPL010005551.1:0-10651 GCA_032173675.1 Gastrolobium villosum
GTGTACCAGTTTGCTGTTATATATAGATGTATTATGAGTATAAATTTCTCTGTGCACTGGGTACATGTAATATGATTTGATAGTAGGGAGATCTCAGTGGGGCCTATGTGCCAGGAGTGAATAGCTATCTCGGTGCGGGTTAAGTTCCCGAAGACTAGTAGTATTTGATATGAGTAATGAGAAACGAGGAAGTGTTCCACATTGGTGTAACGGTTAGTATGGTAAAGATAATTTATGTAAATGCACAAAGAAGAAACATTTGGGGGATGCCTTAGAATAGGGACAGCTAGTAGTAAGTCGTTTTTACGGCATAGATCATATGGGTGGATTCTCTGATCGGTGGGTCATGGCATCTGGGGCCCTTAGGACAGCAAGAGCTCGAGGGGTTAAACCTGTGAATGTTGTTACCCACTGTATTGGGAGAGTTTTTCCATATGGTTAACGCAAGATGCGAGGTCATATATTTGTAAATGGACAATAGTATGTCAGATTTGGATATAAGAGTTGTGGCTTAGTGTGTAAGAACTTCGAAGTGTGATAGTGAAGCACTATTGTGGGTGTAAAGTAAGTCTGAGGAAATAAATTTTGTCTCTAAGTGAGGTAGCAATTTAGTTGGAACCCTCGTCTTATGACCAAAAAGGGATAATAACGTGAGTTAAAGTTGACAGAATGAGTAAGTGTCCTTCTAGGAAGGCTAGTGATGATCAAGATTTCAGGTAAAACAGTAAAGTGTGAGCCCTAAGGAAAAGATAAATTGAAATAGAGTCAAGTGAGAACGTGTATTAATGGATGGAAACTATAGTTGTAATTGATTACCAAAAAGTGAATAGCTTGGTTTTGCTGGTAAAGTAGATTGAGAAGTGCTATATATAATCGCATATGCCACTTATGGTGGAAAGTGTGTGGAAAATGCACAGTGTTGATGATGTTTTGATTAAGTACTAATGACGTATGGATGAGTGTTTGTGGTAACTTTGAATATTCTGAGAGACTGATATACCAACTGGTGGTAAATTGTATAAGTAGTGGCAATGAGGGAATAAATTTTAAGTGACTTGATAATTGAGTGTCAAGGATTCCTAGTGAATAGGACTTGTATATGAGAGATATGGTATTTTGAATAGTCCGTCAGATAATAGTGAAGTGGGTCAGAAATTGATTCGTTCCAAAGTGTTTAGTGGAAGTGAGTAAAGCTATAAGTAATAGTGTTTTGAGTTTGACATCCAGGATTAAATGATGATGGTTACGAGAAAGTGGTATAAATGAGTGGAACATATGGTTAATTTATAACATCGGAGTAGAATGAAAGTTGAAAATAGTTAGTGGGTGAAAATATTAAGCATGAGTCCTCGATATGGAGGTCATTGATGAGTGTTGTGTTTAGACCGTGAGAGGTCTGAGTATGGAATTGAGCTGACTGAGTTGATATAGTTGTGATGGTTCAGTTAATGAAAATAGTAACAGTGGAAGTAAATTATGAATATGATTAGTAGATGGAAAGATTCAGGAGTGTGTGTGGTTAAAAGATCTTAAAGGGTTAATTGAAGAGATAAACTATTGTGAGAATTGTGAATTTCGTACAACGAAGAGAAAGATATGGTTATAAGTACCTAAGAAGAGATAAAGACACGTGACAAGGAAAATAAAGTATATAAGTATAGAATTTAACATGAGTCGGAACTGTAGGAAACGACAAAGTGCCCTTGAAACTAGAAGGATGTGCTTCGGTGAAAGCTAAGAAAATAGCTAAATCATAAGAGTAGTAACAGTAATGGAAAGGACTAGTATGTCTGGGTATGGCTAAAACAGGGAGGACAACGAAAGGAGTTAAGTGCTACAGAAAGTGTGAAGATACATGAGAACGGCAGAGCGTATTATGGAAACGACTAGAGATTTTTGGAAACGGCATTGGGTCAGAAAGACAGATGAAGATGAGGATGAGATGAAGTGAGATAGAAAAATTGTAATGTGGTCTTCTATTACCTATAAATTGGTGAAAGTGTAACCGTAAGCCGTGAAGAGCTTAAAGTATTGCGAATTGAAGGTCGTGGCACCATAAATGACAAGTGTAAAATGAGTATATGATGAACTACAGTGAGTGAAAAAGAAACAGTGGTTTAAGGAAACAGTGAAAGATATAATGAGTTAAGGGGTCAGATACCCGAAGTTATCAAGTTTGTAAAGGATGAAGTAATCATGGATACCGCAGAAATGAGATTTTCGATTACACCACGTGTTACGGGACCGTTAAGATGTAATTTTGCGGACAAAATTCTAAAAGGTGGGGTGATTATAACACCTCACAATTCTAAATTAAGTAATTAAAGTATTAAGTGAGAAATTAAGTGAAGGATTAGTGAAAATCCCAAAGATTAGGCCAAAATACAAAGAAAGGGCAAAACGGTAATTAGCCAACACGCAACCCTAGGAAGGAAAAAAATTGAGCAGGAGGTCTCAGATGATAAAAATAAGCCTGGAAATGGATTCAGAACGAAAAATTGAGTGGATAGGCAAGTTTCAGAAAAATCAGTGAATAGTGTTTTTCGCGGGTAAAAATACCGCAGTCAGATTGCACCGTAAAACGTGCCAATGGAATTTTGAGCTCTAGGTTTCAAATATTGATTTTAAATGGTCCATAGAAATAGGAAATATGATTTCTGATAAAATTTGAGGGATTTAAGTCGATTTGTGAAAGTTTGTCAACGGAGCGCGCTGTAGCTTAAAGCAGTGTTTTTCCGAACAACCGGAAAGCTCCAGATTTATCTGAGTGAGTATAATTAAAGGAGTTTAGTTAATGTTAAAAATTACAATTTCTATATAAGTTTTGAATTTACGGACGTTTAGTGAAATCGGAGAGAAATTTGGATGAGTTTTAAATCGCGTGGGACCCGTTCCCACTTAAATCACCTATAGGTTACTATTCATCACCATTTTCCTTCCTCCTTCTCTCTCCATCAGCGCCAAAAATCACAGCCTCCCCACCATTTTTGTTTCAAAATTTCCTTTGGCCATAACTTAGCCATTTCTCCACCGAATTCAACGATTCTTGTCTTGAATCTTGATGGAAAACACCTTCTGAACCCATTGGTACCACTATTGAGCCTTGAAACTGAGTGTTTGGGGAGATCTGCACCAAACTCAGATCCGAAAATTTGGGAGAAAGTGAGTTCATGAAGCTTTTTCATGCTCCAATGGTGGAGTATACTTAGGTGGAGCCATATACCGTGCAATTGGGTAAGTTATTTCAACATTTCATTGGTTGATTCTTGAGTTTTGATTATTGACCCTAAAGAGGGATTTTGTGATATGTGGTGTTAGAGAGCTCAAATGGAAAATGTCTATTAGATGATAATGTCTTAGAATGATGTATTAATGCTAGAAATGCAATGAAAATTTTACGCGAAAAAAAGTGAATTTTAACTTAGAAAAAATTTAGTGCATGAAATGGATTTTTGAGTTTTGTGTTAATGTGTGGTATAGTGAATTGTAGTGTGATTGTATGATGATATAATAGGATGATATGAGGTGTGGAGTGGTTAAAATTGATGGAAATTCCTTGGATGTGAATTAGTGAGCAAATCGGCCTTTAGGCAAAAAGAGGTAAAATGATATTGTGTAAATTGCATGGATGATGTTTCATGCTTTAAATGGTAATTAGATGGGTTGTGTTGTGATTATAAAGTGGAAGAATCAATGAAAAATAATGAGTGGTATCATTTGGCATAAAAGAGCCTAGAGTGAAAGATTTAGCAAACGATGCGTAAAAGACGTAAAACGGAGAAACGACGATTGAATTAGCCTTTTGGCAACCTATGGAAGTGTAATAAAATGAGAAAGAAAATTTAGAAAAATAAATCCCTAGATAACACTAATATGGCTGAACCACTTTGTGGGAAAAAAGGGGATTTTGGTGTTTTTACGTTTTGTTGTAATTTGATGTAAACTGACGGCTATACATGGTTGTATAGGTTGTCGTACGTGGATTTAAACCCGGAACAGTGAAACAGTGGACTGCCCTTGGTTGTGGATCAAGTGGATTGAGGTAAGTGATGTGGTTTACACATATTATGTCGAAACTCATGAGTAGATTCAAAGTTCTAAGTGTGTGGAATGGTCCTCTGTGTAGGCGTTCCCTGTGAATCAAGCTGTAAGTGGAGTTCTGCGGAGCTCAGTGGAAGGAAAAAGAAAGGTAACCTCTTGGTACTGGGGCTTGTTCCCCTTTTTGTGTTCCACCTTGCTAGTTGATGGCAATGGTAGGAAGTGTGTATGAGTAGTGTAGAACAGCATGAGCATGCATGTGCATTATCACAGTGGGTACTTATGTACCAGATCTCTGGCCAGTAGATATTTTTAGCCTTCGGGCAAGTGTTTCCGGACTGCCACTGGATAGGTCTCCGAGAGGGAGTTCCAGTTGACCCAGGGTCGTAGTGTGTTATCCGGATAGGAGCACACTAGGTTGTCTCGGGTGTATATGGTTGGAAGGGGTACCTTGGTGGGTTGTTCTATGAACACGCCAGGGGTAGTACCCATAGGCGTATAGCCGAGGACATGGCGTGGTATTGGTAGCTACCATCCCGCATGTCGTAGTTGTTCTGATATATTCCCCCTTTCTCTAAATCCCTTGCTTTATCCCGTTTTATAACAGTGATGTTGTTTTATGTTATTTATATACATCGAAGTGAACCATTGGGCGGAGTTTTCTCCAGAACCTCTGGGTTACTGAGATATATTCGTATATCTCACCCCGTCTCGGGGCATTTATTTCAGGAGGTTGCAGTGGCACGGGAGTGGCGGGCAAGGGGCCCATAGGAAGATCATGTATATTTTGCCTAAGTGTATCATATTTATCATTCTAAGTTTATGTTGAAAGATGTAAGTGAAAGGCATGAATTGTAATATGTGATATGTAATTGAGAAGTATAGTGGCATAATGATATTAGATTTATGGTTTATGTTATGTTGAGAAATTGCATGTAAGTGGACTTTTGTGATTGAAATGAGTTAAGGATTTAAAGTGAACTGTTTATGTTTTAAGTATAAATTGGATTGGGTTGTAAGTGCCCCAAGGCGTTGTTGGTCCTTGTGTGTGCCACCCATTGGATTTTGCTGGATTTCAGGTGTATTAGTGGTGTTAAACAGGTTATGCAAATTTGGGAATTCTTGGAAATACAAAGGAAACTCTGGCGAATTTTCTGTAGAATTGGCAGTTTTTGGGTGAACTTTGGAGGAGCGTATCTCTCTCCATAGTGGTCCGATTGGGACGTGCCATACGCCATTTTGAAGCTTAAGATGTCCCCTACGTTGTGTCAAAAGCCTAGGTTCATTTGTGGTGTGCGCAGTCCATGGGAGCTGTTGTCACACACTGCCCTGTTCTGGCCAGCACCAGTGGGCAGATTCGGGTCTGTGTTGGGGAATTAATTCCCGCTTCGTTACTTGGTCAAATTAAGCGTACGATATATCAAATCGAAGTTTGAGGTGTCTAGTTTATGGTGTAAAATTTTGAGAGGCAGTGTCCTTGTGGTTAGGTACAGTTTAATCAGTGAAGTTTGGAGGTTTTAGGCTGTTTTGGAGTTGGTAGGCAATGTTGTTTGTCCAACTTCAAACGGCGATAACCGGAGCTCACGAGCTCGGAATCGAGTGTGTGATAGCTTGTTAGAAAGGTAATTGAATAAGGAAAAAAGATAACCTGAAGATTAAGTTTGGATTTTTAGTTTTTGTTCATAGAAAAACAAATTAGCAAGTCCGGTTAAGTGGTAAAAACGTAAAAAGTGAGGAATTGGCTAAGTGGGTTTATGGGAACCCCTTAGTATCTTGTATGTGATAAAATAAAGTGTATAAATAGTTAAGTAAGTCTTCCGCTAGTGTTTCAGTTACGATCACAGCTTTTTATTATTACGCTTTTTATACTTTTACTGTTCGCGTAATAATCGGAAAAAGTTTATCCTCATTTTTATAAATGAATTGCTGTGATTGTAACTGCGCTTAATATCATAATTAATGTAAACAATACCGGTGGTTAAACAACTGTCCAGCCGACCAAATTGATAATCAATGTCGTTGCTCTTGGCAATGTCGTAAGTCTTTTCTTCTACATTTTTGATTTTCTGATTGCAACTGTGTCACTCTTTTATCCGTACTAAAACAAACCGTCATTTAAGCATTTCCAATATTATCATCTTCTCTCTTTCTCTTTAATCTTTCTTTATTTACCGTTTAAATCGGTGGTTATAAACTGAATTTTCCACCACATTTTTGATACCTCTTTAAACAACAAGTCCATCATCCTCCAAATTGATAATAAATCTCAACAGGTTTCTGCAAGTATGAACTTTACGTCATTCTAACTTCATTTGCATACTCATTTTCCACCACATTTTGTTTAAAAAATATCATGTTTCTGATCGTCTTAGTTTTTTTTGTTTCCATTATCATAGGTGCCCTTCGACATTCTCTACAGGATAGACTAAGCAAAGGTTCATCTGGTAGGAGCCGTGATGAAATATATCTGAAACTACGCACCAGTACTGGTATGTCCATTGTCATATAATATATTGCTCCCTCCCTTTATTTATGAATAAATAGGCTTTGGACGGGTTTTTAGGAAAATAAAATAAACAAAATAAGCATTAGTTTATTCCCCCGGGTGGGGGGATCGAACATGTAACATAAATGTTTACATGCATGGGCATTGTTAGACTAATGCATTTTGTTCTGTTCTGAAATTCTACAGCACCTCCATTGAAATTGATTGACTTGCCTGGATTGGACCAGCGGATAATGGATGACAAAATAGTAAGTAGTTATAAGTTATCTTTTCCTAAATTTTTTTAGTTTCAACATCGAGTATGTTGTGGCCAATTACAACCTGACATTCTAAATTGATGATGATTGGTATTTTAATTAAAATTATTTCTTAGATCTATGGTTGTTTTTTAGGTGCTTTCTTTGCAGAGAAGTTTGATGTCTTCTTTTTCATCTTCTTTAGATCAGTGAATATGTTGAGCACAATGATGCAATTTTACTGGTAGTAGTTCCTGGTGCTCAGGCACCTGAAATTTCATCATCGCGGGCCCTTAGAGTGGCAAAGGAGTATGATGTAGAATGTAAGTTTTCAACTTTTTTTTTTCTTCCTTCTTTCCCCCTCCCCAATGCCCCAACAAAGAAATTTATAGCTGTTTTGTCGGAGATGTAAAACCAATCTTGAGCCCTCCACCCAACAAATTAAGCTTTTTGAAGAGTTGATCCTTGCCACCTCCATTTTTCTAAATTAAGTTGAGTTTCTGCACAAGGCGGGGTGAGCCTGTACCTTGTCTATACTTCTACATTTTTTAGCCCAAATGGCACTTGCATGAGGGTGTGCTTTACAGATATACGTCATTTATGAACTTGCACCTAACAACTTAAGCTTTTGAAAGGGTTGGTCCTAGACACTATTAAACCTCTCAAGTTTAGAAATTCCTTTCTCGTGTTTTACCTAATCATATCCTTATAATACTGGTTCATCAAACTTTTTTTGTGGGTTTCAATTGTAGCCACCAGAACAGTTGGTGTTATCAGTAAAATTGATCAGGCAGCTACAGACTCAAAAGCCCTTGCAGCGGTGCAGGCTCTCCTATTGAACCAGGGACCACCAAAAACCTCTGATATTCCATGGGTTGCTTTGATAGGCCAATCTGTTTCTATAGCTTCTGCTCAGTCTGGGAGTGGTGCATCTGAGAGCTCGTTGGAAACTGCTTGGCGAGCTGAAACTGAAAGTTTGAAATCTATATTGACCGGAGCCCCTCAAAGCAAGCTTGGTAGAATTGCTTTGGTTGAGTCTCTTGCCGAACAGATTCGCAATCGTATGAAGCTCAGGCTTCTAACTCTCCTCACTGGGTATTTATTTTTCTCTAGCTTATGTTTTCTTGTCGTTTGTGTAGTTCTCTGTTTTAAATATCATGTTAAGAGCTCTCCATGAAACCCTAACTTGCGAGGGTGGGATCAGAAAATCCTCATACTCAGCCTTACCCTTACATTTTTGCAAAAAGAGGTTGTCTCCTAGATTAGAACCCTTGATCTTTTGGTAACAAAAGAGTAGTTTTACCACTTCTCTAGGCTCTCTTCATTAAATATCGTATTCTATGACAAAAAATATTGTATGTTGTAAATAGCACCGCTGCTTCAGAATTTTCTTTGTCCAACCTATCGATGTTTGTAACAGCCCGTTGTACACCGGTATTGTTAACATTGATTATGATATTAAGCGCAGTTACAATCACAGTGATTAGGTTAATTAAATTACGGGCAAATTTTTCTTTTTACATATTCCTTTCTTTTATTTCAAAACATTTTCCGTAATCAATTAAAACCACACCATAATTGTAAATGCCATTTGCGGAATCATACACTTTCTAACATCATAAATCTTTCTTTTTATTCAATTCATTTAAACTCACCATCTTACTCTCAAAATTTACCAAGTTATAGTCCTTTACATTGTCTACGCGTGGTTTCAAACCACATATCATTTGGAGTTCTACCCATCAAGTTAAGCCCCTTCATTTTAGTCTAGAAAAACCTTAATTTTCAAAATTTACACTGTGGTAATCGATTACCAGTGGGTGGTAATCGATTACCACCTGTCAAAAATGAGGCAGTAGCCAATTTTTCAATTCCTCTGTTCTGGTAATCGATTACCAACTCTGGGTAATCGATTACCACACATGGTAATCGATTACCAAAGGCCAGTAATCGATTACCAGTGCAGACAGTAGCTAATTTTTCGTCCCCTGTTGCATGGTAATCGATTACCATGCTTGGGTAATCGATTACTATGCAGCAAAATGACAGATTACAGCTGTTTTGAGCCCCAAAAAGGGTGTGTAATCCATCCCTAACCCCTTGGTACTCCACATAACACATAATCATGTCCTAATGTTGGCTCTAGGCCCTTCCATCATGCATTTTCCTTAAGTTTAACATCAATTACATCATTCTCAAATAATGGCCATTTACATGTACATATGGACCATTTTTACATCATTACACATCAAGACTTCAAGGCTATGAATGTGGCAATGGACAAGTCCCATGCTCACTCAAAATGTACAGTTATCCAAGCCATGAATAATAAAACATGTCAAGACTTAGCCTATGACCATGAACACTAACAAAAGCATGGAAAATGACATCATGCAATATGTTCATGACCTAAGTCTCAAAATACTAATGGTATGCTATGTGCACTCCATAAACTCCTCCAAAAAGCCATGCAATCCAAATGCACCGCATGCCCATCCAACGTCCACTATACGGGCTTCTTGCCCGAAGCTCCTCCCGGCTCATAGTGACCTGAAATGTGGTCCCCCAAACACGGGGTGAGATATACGGATATATCTCAGTAAACCAATGGAGCTAGAGGCTCTCTCCATTCCATGGCTCACTAAAATGTACCAAAATGACATAATATGATATGCAAGTAAAACAATATCACCATCCACCTGGAGACACCCAAGAACATCCACTCATGGATTCATGTTCAAGGACTCCATCATATAACTCCCGAGACAATCCTAGAGCTTCTCCCATGGTTGAGAAAACTCCATGGCCAACCCAACCGGAACTCCTCAAGAGACCTATCCGGCGGATGTCCCACGTTTGGCTCATCCTGGTGTCGCTCCCATGAGTCGACCCCATGGCATTCCAACTGGTATTTCGCCATCGAAATGTTCCAGCGGATGTCCAAACCCAACACACGTCAACTGGCCAGTGACCAAACAATTTTCACAAAACACAAGCAATATGCATACAAGCACAAAACACATCATGTCATCACTACAAAATCCAACCACAACCTTCCCCTAGGTGTGGTGGAGCTCACTAGGGATTAAACCCAAGTTCCAAGAGTTTACCTTAACACTTAGCACTCCGTTCCAAACGTATGCTCCAATTCAACTTTTCACAATTCCAACCGTGTGAGGCACCCTACAACAATCATCAAATCCCAATTACACAAAAACTCATTTTTCATCAAAATTCCTCAAAATTCTCTAAGTTAAAAACCTAGATTTTTCACCAAAATTTAACATAGCATCTCTAGCTTACAAACATGATTCTAAGACCTTTTCATCTAATAGCATTTTTGCATTTGAGCTCTCTATCATCACACATCTAAAATCAAAGGTTTGAACACATATTCATAGATCTAAGAAATCAACTATCAAAAGAACACAAATATACTTACAATGGTTAGTATGATCACCACCAAGGCTTCACTAAACCATTTGAAGCTCAAAACTCCAAGAAATCTCCAAAAACTCCAATGGGTCGGATCTGTTCTTGCTCAAAACGCGGCCAAAGAGGTGGATTCAAGGCTTCTAAGTGTTACCAATGGCTTTGGAAGGTTGTTTACGATAGATTTCGACACCAAAATCAAGCGATTCGGTGGAGAAACGAAGAAATGGTGAAATGGGAAGAAAATGGTGTATTTGTCTTCTCCTCACTGTGTGAGCGCGCAAGAACAAGAAGAAAAGAGAGAAAGGAAGGAAAGAAAAGGAGGTGGGGCCAAGTGACTTCGGTCACACGGGTCCCACACGCGATCTAACTTTAACTCCGATAAAAATTCCGATCACAAATCCTTAATCTAAATATTTTTCCAATCCATGCCATATTT
>JAVKPL010005552.1:0-10690 GCA_032173675.1 Gastrolobium villosum
TACGGGCAAACTTTTTCCTTTTAACATATTCCTTTTTATAACCATTACCTTCTCCGTAATCAATTAATACAACACCATAATTGTAAATGCAATACGCGGAAGCATTCAGCTTAATCAACAACACTAATCTTTCTTTTTATCCAACTCATTCAAACCCATCAACTTATTTTCTTTTCTTACCAAGTTCTAGCCCTTTACATAAGCTACGCGTGGTTTCAAACCACGAACCATTTGGAGTTCTACCCACCAAGTTATGCCCCTTTCTTTAAGTCAAGAAAAACCTGAATTTTCGGATTTTTCACTGTGGTAATCGATTACCAATGGGTGGTAATCGATTACCACATGTCAAAAATGATGCAGTAGCCAAATTTTGTCCACCTCTGTTCTGGTAATCGATTACCAAGCTTGGGTAATCGATTACCTCACATGGTAATCGATTACCAAGCCTCAGTAATCGATTACCAGTGAAGACAGTAGCCAAATTTCGTCCCCTGTTGCATGGTAATCGATTACCATGCTTGGGTAATCGATTACTATGCAGTAAAAGTGACAGATTACAGCATTTTAAGCCCAAGAAGGGTTGTGTAATCCATCCCTAACCTCTTAGTACTCCAAACAACACTTAAACACACTATAATTTAGGCTCTAGGCCCTTCAAACATACATTTTCATTCAATTATGTATCATATACAAAGTCCTTAACATAATAGCCATTTTACATCAAATATGGTCCATTTTACAACATGTTCACCAAGGCTTCAATTACAATGAATGTGGCAATGGACAAGTCCCATGCTCACTTAATTATACAATATATGCTAAAGTCCTACATATACATCAAATGGAAAGACTTAACAAGTAGTCATGAACATACAAGCATGGCATTTTTGATATGCACAAGTTCATGATCTAAATCCTAAGCATAAAACATATACTAAATATGTCCCAATCCAATGCTCATAACATGGTGCCTCCAATATGCACCTCATGCTCCACTCTTCCAGGCTCAACCTAACCTGAAATGATGCCCCACAACACGGGGTGAGATATATAAATATATCTCAGTAAACCAAGGGCCCTGGAGGTTTCTCCACCCCATGGCTCACTCAATGTGCAAATATAACATCATACAATATGCAAGCAATGCAATATCACCCACCAACTGGAGACAACCCGAGAACATCCACTCATGGATTCATGTTCAAGGACTCCATCATATAACTCCCGAGACAGTCCTGGCGCCTCTCCCATGGTTGAGAAGACTCCATGGCAATACCCAACCGGAACTCCTCATGAGCCCTATCCGGCGGACGTCCCCCGCTTGGATCATCCTGATGTCGCTCCCAGAGTCAACACCATGGCATTCCAACTGGCATTCTTCCGTAGGACGAACCCAGCGGATGTCCAAACCAACACACGTCAACTGGCCAGTGACCAAACAATTTTTCACAAAATCAAAGCAATATGCATACAAGCACACAATCACACAATGCCATAAGCACATAATCCAACCACAACCATCCACTAGGTGTGGTGGAGCACACAAGGGCTAAACCCCAGTTCCAAAGGTTACCTCAATACCGAGCCCATGCTCCAAACGTAAGCTCCAAGCTTACCCGCTTCCAAAGCGTCCAACAGAGGCAACCTAGATAATCCACAACATGATTATCAATCCATTTCCAAATGAAACATTAAATCTCAAATACTCATTCATTTTACTTCAATCTCTTTTATAGATCAAATTACCCATTATATCATGAATCACACATTATTTCTTCTCATTCCACTATATCACACTGCACCATCATCCATTTAAACATCATATTTATATCATTTTCCATCAAATTCACAACCTTTACATCATTTTTCCTCCAAACCACTCTATGGTTCAAATTCCTCAAGGTTGATTCTACAAGGTTTTCAATTCCATTTTAACACACACACTAATCATCTCATCATATTATCAACCTATACCAATGGTCCACCATTCAATTATTCAATTACACCACATGCCAATTTCACAAAATTATGAAACTCAACCCAAAATTTCCTAAGTTAAAAACCTAACTTTTTCACCAAAATTTATCATAGCACTTCTAGCTTTCATGCATCATTCTAAGGCATTTTCATCTAATAGCATTTTTCCATTTGAGCTCTCTATCATCACACATCTAAAATCAAAGGTTTGAACACAAATTCATAGATCTATGAAATCAACCATCAAAGGACCACAAATATACTTACAATGTGTTGTATGATCACCACCAAGGCTTCACTAAACCATTTGAAGATCAAAACCTCCAAGAAAACTCCATGAACACTATGGGTCGGATCTGTTTTTTCTCAAAAACGCGGCCAAGAGATGGATTCAAGGCTTCTAAGTGTTACCAATGGCTTTGGAAGGTTGTTTACGATAGATTTCAACACCAAAATCAAGCGATTTGGTGGAGAAATGATGAAATGAAGAAAAGATGAAGAAAATGGTGGTTTGGGTGTTTCTCCAGGGAAGGGCGCGCGCAAGAGAAAGAAAAAGAGGAGGAAGAAAGAAGAAAAAGAGGGTGGGGCCAAGTGACTTCGGTCACACGGGTCCCACACGCGATCTAACTTTAATCCCGATAAAAATTCTGATCATATATTCTTAATCTACTTATTTTTCCACTCCATGTCATATTTTTCTTTCCTCAAAATATTGATAAAAATTTCACACTTATCGGTACACTCGTACCGCAGTATTTAATACTAAAAAAATCACTATTCATCAATTTTTCCCAAATTTGCCTATTCACTCAATTTTCCGCCCTGATTCCATTTCCAGCATTATTTTTGTCATATTAAATCTCTAACTCCATTTTTCATGCCTCGGTTTACGTTCTTTGACAAATTACCATTTTGCCCTTTTGCCCTTTTTGGCCATAATTTCTCTGATTTTCACTAAACCTTCCCTCTTAAACCCATATTCTATCACATAATTTCACATTTAATTTTCCGAGGTGTTATAGAAAACGTATTCCGCCGAAAATGGATGAATAAAATAAATGCAAAAGAAATTGATTTTGTGAAGTTTTCGACGGAAAATGGATTCCGTCGAAGATTTTTGACGGAAAGTGTATTCCGTCGAAAATGGATGAATAAAATAAATGCAAAAGAAATTTTGTGAAGTTTTTCGACGGAAAATGGATTCCGTCGAAGATTTTTGATGGAAAGTGTATTCCGTCGAAAATGGATTAATAAAATAAATGCAAAATAAATTGATTTTTTGAAGTTTTTCGACGGAAAATGGATTCCGTAGAAGATTTTTGATGGAAAATGGATTCCGTCGAAGATTTTTTACGAAAAATGAATTCCGTCTAAAATGGATGAATAAAATAAATGAAAAAGAAGTTGATTTTTTGAAGTTTTCAACGGAAAATGGGTTCCGTCGAAGATTATTGACGGGAAATGTATTCCGTTGAAAACGGATGAATAAAATAAATGCAAAAGAAATTGATTTTGTGAAGTTTTTTTGACGGAAAACGGATTCCTTCGAAAATGGATGAATAAAATAAATGCAAAAGAAATTGATATTGTGAAGTTTTTCGACGGAAAATGGATTCCGTCGAAAATGGATGAGTAAAATAAATGCAAAAGAACTTGATTTTGTGAAGTTTTTCGACAGAAAATGGATTCCGTCGATGATCTTTGACGGAAAATGAATTCCGTCGAAAATGGATGAATAAAATAAATGCAAAAGAAATTGATTTTGTGAAGTTTTTTTGACGGAAAACGGATTCCGTCGAAAATGGATGAATAAAATAAATGCAAAAGAAATTGATTTTCTGAAGTTTTTTGACGGAAAGCGAATTTCGTCGAAAACAGATGAATAAAATAAATGCAAAAGAAGTTGATTTTTTGAAGTTTTTCGACGGAAAATGGATTCCGTAGAAGATTTTTGATGGAAAATGGATTCCGTCGAAGATTTTTTACGGAAAATGAATTCCGTCTAAAATGGATGAATAAAATAAATGCAAAAGAAGTTGATTTTTTGAAGTTTTCAACGGAAAATGGGTTCCGTCGAAGATTATTGACGGGAAATGTATTCCGTTGAAAACGGATGAATAAAATAAATGCAAAAGAAATTGATTTTGTGAGGTTTTTTTGACGGAAAACGGATTCCTTCGAAAATGGATGAATAAAATAAATGCAAAAGAAATTGATATTGTGAAGTTTTTTGACGGAAAACGTATTCCGTCGAAAATGGATGAGTAAAATAAATGCAAAAGAACTTGATTTTGTGAAGTTTTTCGACAGAAAATGGTTTCCGTCTGTAACATCCCCTAAAAGTTAGGAACTTATATAACTTGTCATCAATAATATAGAAGCATGACTTTTCTTACTTATACATGTATACATACTTAGTGTGAACTTAAATTAAACTAAGGACAACTAAATCTAGGTACAATTATATGTGGGTTATATAAGTTACTTATGTAGAGTGTGAAACACTGAGTTTTGAAGGGTAGGATTGATTCGATTTATAACATATACATAGGTTACATTTACTAAGTTGTAGTTTTGGGCTAGGAATTTGTGGGGCTTGTATATGAGAAAAATTAGTGAATCAATTGGAGAATTAGTTTTGGACCACTTTCTTTGCTAGTGCCTCGGCCCAAAACCTTATAGAAGGGACTAGCTCAGCCCAAATGAACCCTCCCATTCTCTACCCATGCGCATGGAACAATTTGGCAGCTTGTAGCAATAGTCAAACCCTCACTTGCATGCTTGACACCTAACCCTCAAGACTCATGCATGTTCGACACATGCCATCCCTTTCTTTTGCTGTCCGCCACTTGTGTTCCATTTTCTCTTCATGTTTGCCACTTGCCTCCACTCTCTTGTTTGTCCGCCACACACGTACAGCACCTTTGAACACTTGGAAACTTCCCCTTGCATGCGTCACATGCATCCCATCTCCCTTACATATTTGCCACATGCATTCCATTTCCCGGCATACTCGCCACTTGCTCATCCTCACCTCTTGCATGTACGCCACCGTGCCACAAGGAGGACACTTGGAAGATCTCTTCCATGCACCGGCCTAGGACTCCCTGGTGATCCACCCTCGTTGTGCAGCCGAGCCTTTTCCTTCCCCATAAGACTGCACTTCTCCTTGTGTCAAAGAAAGATCAACTCCTGCGCTTTGTCCTCCCTTGTACAGCCACGCTTCCAACCGAAGGCTTGCAGCAACTCCTCCTCATTTATGCCACTGTTATGAACAGCAAATCCATGTCCCTTCTGTGTATTTAGAGCAGAGGGTGAGTCATTCAGTTCATCACAAAAACCGAGTTATATGATGCAGAAACTTGACTCCATTGTTGGCTTAAATCAAATCCCTACCTCCATGAGTTCCGTTGCGTGCCGAATAGAGGAGACCAAACTTGAGTTGCTAAACTTTGATTGAAACAGCAGCCTATGTCATCCTTGCCCTCTTTTAAGCGATGCGCACAGACCTTCACCAACAGAAACGGAATGCTCATCTTTCATTCCGAATCAAGCTCTATCACCATCCCCCTCATGCCGTAGACCATCAATGGAAAGAACCAAAGCTTGCATGTTAGTTCCTTCATTATTCTTCACAAGAAATCGAGAATTATAGAGAGACACAACAACACAAGAGCAGTATTTTTCCCTTCCTTCTACTGTTAGCTGACTTGGAATCAGTCTCATCAGCTTATGCGTTAATGGTGGAACTCCAAGGCTGCACTCTTACCATTTTATTTCTGGACCAAAACTCAACCCCATTCCCTCTCAAATCCGCGATCTACTTGGAGGAGGAACATCAAGAATAACCTTGCATCATCTTCCATTCACTATTTCTCATACCGTGGGCACCTTGGGAGAATGACAAAGCCCCTAACACACTTTTCTTCTCTTTCCCCTGGTTCGGCTGCATGTCTACAGCCAAGGAGGTAAATTTTGTTGCTTCCTTGTTCGTTCATAATTGGCCAAATTCTGATTAAGCTTCCCTTTTGTTGGAGCATGGTTTTAATTTGAGTGAACCGCCCCATCCTTTGCATGATGCTGAAATTGATGTCTTGGGACGTTGGAGGGTGAAAGACAATCTCTGTTCGATTTTGGGGACTGTTATTGTATAGGCTTCAAACGTAAGTAGAACCTCAAGCTCCTTTTTGTCCCTTGCTGTTCGGTCTTAATTGCATGCTTGAAAAATGTAATTCCTATCCTTTATTCTTCTTTGGTCCTGTTCTGCCGTACAGCCACGTTTTTTTTGGTGCATGAGAGTTTTGCTAATTTAATGGTGAGCTGGTATTGTGGTCCATGCTGAAGTTGGATTTGCCATTGAGCTAGAAAAAGAAATTGAACTTCTTAGGTGATAGTTTTGAAGCTGAATTTGTATGCAAATATGAATGTAGGGAACTTGTAAATGGGTATTGATTGTGGAATAACATTCTGAGACAGAAAGTTAATAACATTAAAGCATAGTGCATTTAAGCACTAAAACCCGATTTTTTTGAGCTTGTAAAACAACTCTAGAGTAAAATTATTGGACTGTTTTGTAGGATTATATTATATGTCTAGTTTTACATGTGGTAAATTAAATTGGATAGCATGTTAATATACCCAGATAGCGCCCCTTAGTCATGAGAGCCATGTGTTGTAATGGAAAATTTTAAGTCCTTGTTGATGGCTCAAAACCGTACCTGCATGACTTAGAAATATTAAATTCTTATTGTTTGCTAACATTGGCAAAAATTAATGGCAAGACAGAAGTTATGTAGGCAGAGAATTATGAACCCCATTTTGAATCAAATCTTAAAGCTGTATAAATCACTTGCTAGAGACTTGTTCACTCACACATAAGCCTTGTAGAAAACGTTATATAAATAAATTAAATTATACACCAAGTTGCTGGCATAAACCGAACCCTCATGCTTAGGCCTTGGAATTTGGTTGTCACTAGATAGCAATTGATAATATATTTTGTTAATCAATAAATTTAGAAGCACCTAGTAATGAATAAAACCGAATTTGTGTATATTAGGAATTGTGGGTTATGTTATTGGTATAAATGAAATGGGGAGCACTTGCTAAAGGTTAAAAAAATCGTACCTGTGTAGAGAAGATTTTGATTATGCTCCTCGCTGTCTATTGGTGAAACAAACCCCATGTTAGAAAAATTAAATTAGCGTAAAAATCATGAAATCCGGTTGAATCAAGCTTTGCATGTGTTAGAACTTTTTGGACAGCTCTTGTATTACTCTTCTAAATTATGTAGAAATGTTATGTGATTGGAAAACCAAAGACATCTAATTGAGGGTAAAGACAACCGAATTAAATGCTTAGGGATTTATATTTATGTCAATTGTTAATCTTTGGCAAATCTAATGTTAAAACAGAAACTTAAATAACATGGATGCATGGTAAATTGGTTAGAAGCCTTGAATAGAAAGCATGGAAAGTACATGTATTTTATTGGAGCAGTAGATGCAAAATTCTGATTTTGGTACATAATGTTTAGGTGTGCTAATCTCTAATTGTGTGGGCTGATTGGTGATGTTTTGATAAAGGAATGTTAAAGACTCGAGGTAAGTGTCAGGCGATGATGCCTAATGTAACTATTGACTACTGGTATAGAATTGTAACATGATGCTCCATATGCCGTAAAAATACTATGTTCCATTATGATGAAAGGAAACTGCCTAAAACGTGCCTAAGGGCTATATGATTATGAGGTAAAGACGTTATGTGGCAGCATAACGCATATGAAAGGTATATAAGCATGCACCTTACATCATACCGCATTTTTTACGCTTTGTGTGTGAAAGCATAGCATGACATGCATATATCATGATCATATAGGCCTTGTTTTAGAATAGTTATGTACAGGACCATGTGTTTGAGCAAGCATCATATAGGCATCCCCAAGGTACCGGGGTATGGGACACTTGGCATCAGTCCGCATAGGCCCACAGTTGGAATCCACATGGAGCTCAGGTGCCAAGGGTATATTTGATTCCACTGTGAAGTGCGCGCACGACGGTGCTAAAAGCGCAAAGGAAAGGCGTTATATACGCAATATATGAATATGATGAAAAGGAAAGGCGTTATATGCGCTATATATATGAATATAATGAAAAGGAAAAAAAAAGGAAAAGGAACTAGGATATGTTGAAGTGACTGTTTATGATTTCATGCCTAGTTAATACTGTTATATTATTGGTTTTGTTGCCACACTACTGGGATTATTCTCACCCCTTTGGGGCTGCTATTTCCATAAAATGGCAGGAAAGAGGAAAGCACACTTGAAGACGTGAGTATATGGATGTCGGCTGTTGATTGGACTTTTGCTGTTGCTGCTTAATTGCTATATGACTGTATGATCTTGTATATGTTGAGAACTTTGATGATTGATGAAGTTATTACTTGAACTCTGTTAAGTCTTTTATGAACCGTGGCTGTTTTGGAAACATGGCGAAAAGAATTTTTGAACAATTTACTAGGTGCTGAATTTTAACCGTTTTACCGGTACCTTACGGGTCATGTTTCAAGGGGCAAACGAACTCCGATTTACTATTATTTTATATGCACGCGAAGCCCCGGGAATGTACTTTCAAACTGTGCAGGTTTCATTTTTATACGAAATTTGTACAAACTTTTATAAGCTTCGCCTTGCAGCCTGTTTCCAGAAAACGGACAGGATTCACAATCGTTTTACGTGTCCTGTTCCGCGGGGCTATTCACCTCCGAATCGCGCATAATTTATATGTACGCGATGCCCCGGATGTCTAGTTTTTCAGAAGCTTGGAATATTTTTTATCGCATCTAAATTCGATTTTATACAGATTTTATAAGACAGCAAGGTTTTCTGAAAAGCGTAGAAAATTCAGCAAAGGGTTTTATCCATGAAATTTTCTATGTTCGATAAACAATCTCATTGTTCTCAAATTATTTTTATGAGGATCAAACCTGGATTTTTTTTCAAGTCTCCAATTTAAATGTTATTTGATAAAGTTTTTAATTAATTGAGTTCTTTACCGTTGCAACTCTAATACGATTTAGCAAACAACCCTCTTGGATGCATACAAGAGTGGGTGTTACACTAATTGGTATCAGAGCAGTTTGGTTCAGGATTTATGTTTTGATTGAATTGTGTGCTGCTTGTTGATTGATTGTTGTTTGGCTATCTGTTTGAGCTTAGTTGTGAATGGGTTACTGGAGGTGTGATGATACTGGTAGTACACTGTATTAAACATGACTGTGCCCATCCTCTTGCTAGGTGGTGAGCCTGATCAACTCACTGTCGCGCAATTTGTGTGTGCATAATCATGGTTATCACAGAATACACATGTGTCTGAGCACTAGGTGTGGAACATGGAATTGTTACTTGAATTTATTACTAATTATGTCTTCTATGAATTATAAGCCAAGTTGTATGTACATATAACTGATGTGAATATTTTGATATATCTTCAGTTGTGGATGATAATAAGTCATCTGTAGATAATTACTGTTGTCATGTATCTATCCGTGTGATTTATGATTTTTCTTGTACTGTGAGTGTAGTATATAACTGGGTAGAAGAAACTGTTATATTACGTAAGGGGTTAATTTGTCTGGGTAGCAGTAGCTTAAGTAAGAAAATTAAAGTAGCGATAAGCCAATTATCTAAGTAGGTACGTTTAATGCTCTTAGAGCGTAGGATTAGTATTTATTAAGGTTTTAACCGGAGGGGCCACAGTTTTTACAAAACCTTCTAATGGTGAGATGGCACTAGACATCATTCTTGAGAAAGTTTAGTTATTAACTCTAAGGATGAAACCGTGAATTAAGAGGTAGTGTGAATAAGTGCAATAGATCTTATCCCTCTACGTATTATGTGTGTAGTGTTTGTCAATTTGAATAGCATGCATTGATTTGGTTAGTATTTTGTGAATAATTCAGACATGTCTAAGAACGATTAGTGGTTTGATAGAATTAAATATTTGACAATTCTAATTAATATCAAGTACTTGCAAACAATAAATAAATAAACAAATAAAGAAATAAACAAAATGCTCATGATTGAAACTTGTGCCTGCTTAATTTTCTGTTTGAAAGAATAATATGTATATAGGTACGGTTGTGCAGAATAAAATGGTTTGATGGAGAATGTTAAAACGATACTGGTATGATTGTATGAAATTGTATTATGTAGGCTAAATTTCAAATCTCACCTAGAATGTTTAAACTTAGAGGAATTTTGTGCAGCCATGAACTACTTTCTATATACTGGGGATATAGTTGGTATATAGAAAGCTTGACATAGGAACTACATAGAGCTCCACTAAGAACCTGAATGACATAAGTTTGAGTGACCTACATGATACTAGGTTGTAGTTTGCATGTTATTTAAATTACTTGTGTATCTTGATCGTGTTTACAATTATGTTTGATTTTATTTGAACCCATCATTATGTTATCATCCTATATTAATCAATTAACCGTAAACTTTTGGTGCATAATTTTAATTGAACCCATCACTATGTCTGTCACTTCATTTTAATATCTAAGTTCCACTGTAAACATATCCATGAGTCTATGGTTATTGATGTCAGTTGTTTTGAATCCCCCTACTTAATGCTTTTACTGGTATGTCTTATGATGATGAAATGCGATCACTTATACATGTGAGTATTCATCGTGTCTTTGATTCATG